>PNEQ01024442.1:0-17768 GCA_003012365.1 Medauroidea extradentata | reverse complement strand
GTACGTGGTTGCCCCTGGTAAATAACTACACCACGATATCCATCAATGGTGAGATAGGACGGAATATCCTTCTTGATGACCATTTTCGCAATGCGCACCCCGGTCTTTACGGGAAATTTATACCTATGACTCCACACTTCATCTTGCAAAGAAACAATACGACCATAGGGTGACAATTCCGACATAAGCTTATGGTTGTCTAATTCTACTGGTAGATTCAGTATCCTTACCAATTTCATGTTGTCAATGGCCTGTTCGATTGTGACACTGACGAGTTCTTGGTCGGCGGTGACGAAGGTGGCCCTCCCATCGGTGCGACGTAAGATGGCTTCACAAGGACCAGAAGGCACAAATTTAAAAAAAAACACAATTCTGATGCCCGTCCAATTGGATCGCCTCAAGTTGGTCTTCTGTGACACGCAGTTCTGTGTCGATCCACTCGTGAATTTCAAGAGCAGACGGACGTTTTGCAAAGACTATACGTAACGTATTGACACGGATATTAGCCATCGTAGAACAGTACAATTACAGACACAAGGTAAACGTAAGCGACGCCACTCACGCGCGTTGGCAAATCCCGCCGCACAACCGAGCGACTATCCCCGCGCGCCGATCGCGATGTGCATTCGGCCGCGGCTCGCACAGAACTCCCTGAGCTACGAGTGCTTCTGTGGTAATGTAATTGTTATTTATATAGGAATAGTTAGGCCTAATATTAAATTACGATTTTACTGCTTTAGTTTTCAACATTTTTGTCTTCCGTCTGCGAAAATCTAAACGACGTCAAATAATATTACCAAATTATTGCCGTGCATCGCAGCACAAAGAACGAGACGTGCAGTTGCGGTGTTTTTCAAGTTTATAGCATTTTCCGTTGTGATCGATCGAATAAACCACTTTGAAATTGTTGTAGCTAAAATTAAGATACTTTAATAATGCTGATTAACAGTTTAGACGTCCTACTTGTCGCACAAGCTTATACTTTGAAAGTTAAGGTATACAGAGTTCGCCATCTTTTCTGTCACGCACGCCAGCCTGCCATCTTCTGCAAGCCAACAAAATGGATTTAGTTTCGCTAGCAAAATAATTTAGTCCATCGAAAAAATTTTTTTGGTTCAAAGCACATCACTTATAACTAACAATATTATTTTGTTGACAAGTTGTAACAAGTTGTTTGTTTACACAAAATATTTATTCGACGTCCTTTAGTAACCAAATATACGTTTGGCACAAACAAAGTGCGTTTAAATGAATAATTTGGTCGAGGGAAATAAATAAATTAGTTTGGAGGACTCCAAGTTTGGTCTTACCAACAAAATATTGTTTAGCTGAAGCAAACATCACCCAAACAAATATATTTAGTATAGTGAAACAATTCTTTCTCTCAGTGATAACGTTTCGAATAAACTATTCTTAATAACAGACAAGGTACATAGCTAAGTATCTATTGAAACATTTTCAAATATATCTTGTCAAATTTTGAATCGGGAAGACATGAAAGAAAATTACATTTATACAGTAATTTCCTGAAAGTAAAATATTGTCCGGATGCATAGCTTCCATACAAGCACATGCCAACTGGCGATTTGACTGTTCTTGGTGCTTATTCAAAGTAAAACTATTCAAACGATACGAATTAAATAATTTAGAGTAAAAGTAAATATATTAAGCTATAGAATGGCACCTTTGCTATTGCGCGTAAAAATTATTAATTTTTAAATACAGGTACTTCAAAGACGTACAAAAATGTAGGTACAGTCAATTTTTTTTAAAAAATACAAACCAACTTTTAACTGAAATTGCAAAGGTGTCGTTCTGAAATGTTGAAATGGGCATGCTTCGGTTTAAATCAACGCGATGGAAGTAAGTTCTACTGTTTTAATCTTAATGCTTAAGTTTTTAGTTGTGTATTCCTTTATAGTCTTCCCCGGAGCGACTTTGACGGAGACTGTGTGCCCTGGTGGTCTGTTCTCTAACTTCACCTCTGATCAAGTTCGTCACCTGTGACTGTCTCTCGTGAGCGACAGCCTCGCTCTTTAGTTTTGCAGTGATTTCGAAAAAAAAAAAAAATTTTAACTCAAATTCATACGTATATCAAAATTTCTTTCTGGCAGTTTTAACACTTACCGTAAACCGTACTTTGACCATTTTCGGGGCTACTTTGACTCTTCATAATATTAGTTTTTTGGTTATCTGGTAAAACAACAGATAATCTGAGCCGAGTATTTTAAATAATTCCTTTTATCCTTATAGCTAATGTTTGAAACTTTCGTCACTAAACAATATAAAAACCAAAATTTTGAGTCATCAAATTTACCCCGCAATGTCAAAGTTTACGGTATATATCATCGTCTGTATATGAATTTTTATGTTGCGATAAACCTAACGAATTTTTAGATTTTTGCCTTTGAAAAATCAAGCATTTTGTTGTCAAAATGCGCCAAAATGAAGCAAAATATTTTTTTGCTAGCAAACGGTACATTATTTTAAAAAGCGCCCTGGCGAAATTGTATATTGTATGACTGTAAAAAGTCTCAATTTTTTTTCAAAGCATTTATTTAAAATATATTTGAGTTATTTGCAATTGTTTGGAATAAATGAAAGATCATGGCCTTAAGATAGTCACTCGTGAGGCCGTATATCGTATTCTTTAACACCTTTCTTTATCAGCATTTCAATATACTTGGCAACACTGCAGGATTATACATCTTACTAAATTGTACTGTCTCACTTTTTACAGCGTGTATTGTATTACAAGCAATTTTTTTTTGTTTTAATTCATATAAATACTTTTCGCTCCTCTTTAGAATTCCGATTTTAAAAGTGATAACATCAACTCGTCTCTCGTAGTGTGTGTGCTGCGCTTACAAGAGATAGTAGCACTGGCATTGTTATACTCTGACCACTCTAAGGTTGCAGCAGAAATAAAAATTGCTAACGAAATAAATCAAAACTATTTAATTATATCTTGATTCCTCACATTGTTACTGTGTCGTAACACAGTTACCTGGTATTTTTTCAATATTTCAAATGACATTGACGTTGCGCAAAAAATTTACTGTCATTCACTTGAGTGAATTAGCTGCAACTTTAGAATGGACAAAGTATAGTATCTCTGGCCACAAGATAGCAGCGCGCATGTTACATTAAATGTATTATTACGTCGGCAGTCAAAGTTAATTCACCCAGCCCAGTGATTTACAAAACGTATTACATTATATATGGAATAATAAAATAACGTATGTCTGTCTCCTTCCAAGCAACATTTCTGTCGTATTTGTTCTCCAACGATGCTGATCGTAGAGCATAACTTAAATATGTCAGTCATTTTCATGAACTTTGTCTCTGAACATCCTAGAACCCATCTTTATAACATAGAGAGAGTCACGAGACTTCTGAAAGACAGTCACGACTCCAATTTAGTTACAGAACACGGATTCTCGTCGTAAAGATAGTTACCCAGTAATTATCTTTTTACAAATATCATATAACAGACTGGAAACGTTACAGAATAGGCTCCTGGTGTTGCGCTGGTGACTTGAACGCGCGAATGAGACAGTAAAGACTAGCAGGCGTCCATTTGTTTGATTTTTATTATTTAAATTTTGTGATAAATGTTTGTGCAACTTGTTTTTTACTGTCACAGAAATCGCAAAATAACTCTCGATGTATCATTATTACTCCAGCGCGCTCAAACATTAACATAAGTCCTCGGGGAGAAGATATATGCCAGTAGAGCGCATTGTGCTTAGAGGCGACAATTAAAGGGTTGAGAGAGTAAGATACTGCCTTATAGTCCGCTAGTCCCGATCATGTTCGTTGTAATGTAATATCACATAAATTATGTTTGCAACAGTATGATCACATTGTACTCGCTGAAAGACCAAGGATCAAACAACAGATTCCAAGATGTACGTTCTCTCTTCAGTCTACTTTACAAACAGTTTTAGTCACTATCGTGTTTTTTAATATGACCACAGTAAAACGTTTCATATATAGATAAGATTTTACCGTTCCTAAAAAAACCTATTCGTAGAACAGAGCACCGGTTAAATATCACGGCATGCTATTTGCGTTGACGCAGCGCAGATGCAGGGAAACGTAACCGTGTCTTCTCTCTCACCTCTAGACAATATACGTACTGAATACACGCCCACCTTTTATTTACTGCGCATGCGCGAAGTAATTGACAAGCGCTTATTTACAGCCATTTTGTTCCCATCACGTGATCTCTTGCGTTTCTTTTATTCCACTGCACCGCAAACAGACGCAACGCAGTGGAAATGTTTGCGTTGCACACACAAAAATCAATTTTTAATAATAGTCTACCGCTTTTTTTTATTATTTATTGCTTATTGGCTTCGAGAAACATGAACTTTGCAGTGAAATGTAAAATATTTAGTATTGACTTGAGTACCGCACACTTTATGGGGATTGATGCATGGCCTGTTTTTATTATTATAATTATTGTACTACACAAGAATATTTTAATTTATCGACACATTTCAAGATGCATAATGTGTATTTTAAACTGGTACAAATATAAATATTTTTAAAACTATTTCCTTAGAAGAACCATTTTTAAAGTAACTGTACAAATGAAAGTACAGTATTTAAGTTTATTACTTGTGGTAATAAAGGACCTAGACCAGGACTTCTCAATTAAATGTACCTTCGGGCCACTTGCTTCAATTTTATAACTACCAAAAACACCGGGGGCCAAGAGTAAAAAAATGCAGTCAATTATTATTGGCATTGTACAGAATCGTTTAATTGAACTTAATGTTAGTCTAACATAAATCATTGCCATACGCAGAGATTACATTGACTTAACTATAACTATTAAATTATTATAACAAAATATTTTCGCTGATTTCTGACATTTTGATGGCGGGCCAGTAGAAATCTCTCTACGGGCCGCATCTGGCCCACGGACCTCCTATTGAGAAGGCCTGGAGTAATATATTGTGGAGATTGTTAAATAACACTAAAATTATTTTGTCTCAATAATGAAAATGTTTGTCTCCAAACATGTCATCCTATATAAGCGCTGGCAGGTCAAATCAGTAATAGCAGTACCTCAAGTCATTGAGGTCAGTTATCAGGAGGAAGACTGCCGGTTGAGTGTGTTGTGCATGAAGACGATGGGACAAGTTATGTACGAGAATTCGCAGCCGATGACGGTAGTTGCAGTCCAGTACGTAAATAAGATGTGTACCAGTGTGTTATAACCAGAGACATGCAAAATTCGCGTTATCATTTGGTAGCAGACTAAACTTCACTTTCCTATACATAACAGAGCATAATCTGCGATTCAATTGGCAACGAACTTTTATGTGTTGTCATTTACGCGTGGTACGTCTTGACAGAGATTGGCCTCTCTACCGTGTAAGCATTCTCCGCGGCAAGTCACGACAATATCGGCCAGCGGGAGACGTCGAATAAGCCTATAGTCACTTGGAGTCTAGTCAGCTGTCAGAAAATAACGCGAATTTTGCATGTCTCTAGTTATAACTACTTGTGTCAGATGTCAATGTGCTGAACTACAGATGCCAAGACATATTTTCCTGCTTTGCCTTCTGAAGACCTAAAAATGTTTTTTTTTTTTTTTTTTTTTTTTTTTTTTTTTTTTTTTTTTTTTTTTTTTTTTTTTTTTTTTTTTTTTTTTTTTTTTTTTTTTTTTTTTTTTTTTTTTTTTTTTTTTTTTTTTTTTTTTTTTTTTTTTAAGCTATCTACACTATTTTTCTGTAATAACATACGATTAGGGCTAAAGTAAAAAGTGTCGTCCACAGGAAGTAGTTTTACTGTTGATCGGAAAGTCAAGGCTGCTTGACTTTAGCTTTGGTGACGCCATTTTGTACGCCTCGATAAGAAGCCATCGTAAAGCAAAATGTTTAAGTACTGGAAATGCCAAGTCAAAAGCTAACATATTCAATTGCGCATATGCCCCGGTGCCTACTCTGCACTAGTACAGTTCCAGCTTCCATGTGCGATGTGAGGAGAGAGGAGAAGTGGTCCAGCTAGGGTCAGGAGGAGAGGAACAGCAGGTAGGGCGGTGAGGGGAAGACAAATGACGCGCTGACTCACCAGGCCAGGCAGAGAGTCTGACCTTATAATAGACGTTGCCAAGTGAAGGTGGCGCCCACTGCTACACTCGTACACTGCGACCTAGCAGGCGTGGACAACGCCCATTACCAGGCGTACCTGGCAGAGGCCGCTGTGGTTACATGTCCTGACAACAATACTGGTAGATGCGACTGAGGTATTTTACACTTTCAGAACGCCGCTAGAAACCACGTGTTTTACGTCATCAGTGAGCGAGACAACGAAAATTAAATCATTACTCAAGAGCACCACCTACCTGCGCGTTAGAAACTCACAAGTGACGGAGATATACTACGTGAATAGATGACTGTCGATGAACAGCTGCTTTATTTTCATGAGAGGCATATTTATTTATTTATTTCTTCTTTCATTTTCTTGGCGAAGTTAAGGCTAAAATGCATTCTCTTACACTTAACCAATTTTAAACAAATATAACATGCACATAGGTAGTAATAAAATGAAATGTAACTAGAAACAATAGAAATTAGAAACTCAAGTATATAAAATTTACGTACTTAAAAAAATATATGTTAAAACTATTTTCAAATGAAAATGGGAGTATTTCTGACATTCTGTTATTTTATAGGCCTAGATATTATCATAATAAAAATTTAAGTAAATATTTTTTTTTTATTTATGTAGATTTTCTTGTGTCTAGGCATTATTTGTTAAAAACAGTTTTTAATTTTTTACTCGATAGTAAAGCGTACTACCGCGTAGTGCTATATAAATAAATGTCCGATGTTAAAATATCTACTCGGCAAAAAAATCTCATCCAATTTTGATGATTAGTTCAGATTTTATTGACGATTGGGTATTCCAACCGTCCACTCAACATCGTACTTTGCCATACCCATTGTGTTTCAGGATTGCCACGTGGACATTGGGTATTCCAACCGTCCACTCAACATCGTACTTTGCCATACCCATTGTGTTTCAGGATTGCCACGTGGACATTGGGGCACGCAACAAAATATAATAAAATTGAATATTTAATACATAAAAATAATTAAGATGTTTTCGTTCAATAAATGATAAGACAGCTCATACGAGGTTACTTGAGAGCTGAAAATATACACAAACGCAATCAGCATTATGAATTTCATATATAAATTGTACTCTGTCAAGTTACATTTAGCTATACTTCCCACGAAAACAAAGCGGATTATCGCCGCTAAAGTTCGTAAAGGAAATGACTAATACGTAAGCACTGAAAGGCAAGTTTTTAATTTAGTGGCGTGGTGATACTGCGTTACATATTTCGGTCAGTGGCACCCTTAGAACTCCAGTGATGTACCACACACACAAACACAGTTTTGCTAGACAGGGACCTTAATTCACGATTTTACTACAACTAGGCATAAGCATAGTAAGTGTGCCAAGCGAGTTTATGCAACGTAAATATTTTGGGCCCCTTAATTTAAAAATGCCATCTGTAAAATAAGCCACTATTTTTACATTTAGAATGTAGTAACTAAGACAACAGCGTGGTGTTTATTTCTATGGACCGCGCACTTTGTAAGCAGACGTGTTTCGAAGCACGTTAAAATCTCTCGGCTGAGGTTGGATTCGATCCGACGACTCGTGTGATGTAATATTTTCTCCTGCTTTTCCATCAGAGCTACGGGCACAATTATTGAGATTTAGAGGATTGAAATAATGCACAAGAGTGGCCGTACTTAAGCGCTTGTGAAACTGACGTTGAGACATGTTTCAAATGAAAATTATGTGTCTTTGTTTCTTAAGTTAATTATTATATAAATATTAATATAATTCTTGATATATATTTATTAATAATACATAAAATCATATATTCAGCCATTGTTGCAAAAATTGCACGCTTCTTTAGTATAAAACTATTCATGAGTGCAAATAGTCACGAGGTGAACATGACACAATTATCTTAGTACTAGAATCGCCTGAAAAGTGACTCAAACGAAATTTGCTTGCGTTTAAAAGTGAATTAAGCTAGGTGCTTGTAATACTTTGATCACTGCCTGGGTAATAACTACCGGGTTACTTATGATAAACGACGATTGTCAATGGATTGGTAGATAATTATTGTGCAGTTGAGTATACAACGATGCTATTTGAACTCGTCAATGTTGATGCAAAAAACAGACAAAAACACAAAGACAAGACAAACAATAAGCAAATTTGAAACACTTTAACCTTACTTGCACACATGATATGTTATAACAGCTTAGGTTAAATCAGTCCTTACACATTTAGATAAGAAGAGGTCTAGACTGCTAAAATGAAAATAAACATTACGTTAATATACTGACTGCTACAATTTTGCTTATGATTTTATTGTGTATACATAAACTGGGCTCAAGATGAATTTACTAGACAGTCTGGAACACTACATAAGTAAATGATAACGTACGTGGTCTTTGAACAAGTTTGTGGAATTAACGATATGTTCCAAAAATATTTAAAAATTCGGCCCGCTTATTATAAATTTGATGTTCGTGTTCGGGCTTTTCAAAATGACATACATGTAACAAACCTAAATACACGTGAACAGTTTTCAGATTAAAACTTTGTATGTGGAATACGTCATGCAGACCCTATCATATTTTTCATTTCTGTTTTATTGTAAATGTTGGTAGAAATGTGTAGTTTTCAATATGTAATTAAGTCGATAAAGTGTTTTTGTAGATATACTGCTGTGCTTGTACAGAGATCGCAAAATAAGGGTCTTGTTTCATCATGTACCTTGAACCCCTCCCCACCCACGCGCTAACAACTGGTGGTAGACCTGACATGGTTGCCAAGTCGCGGCAGTTGGCTTTGATGTCATCGCGAGGTCCTCGCCAGCGCCCAGTCACCCCGCCCAAGGCCGCAGTCCATGATCATACACGCTCAGTGGAGCATTATTTGTACAGGCTGTTGACGGTTAAGTGATTACTTCCCAGCTCTCTCCTAACTGCTCAAGTGTGTGCAAGTGAGATGAAACCATAATTTTATATCTTTATGAATTAGTGTTAGTTTTGTAGACGATACTTATGAGTACGGTTTTCCTCGTATAAAACTTTAGCTCGCATAGTTTTGTCATAATAGCGCGTCAAAGTCAAAATGTCTACGTTACGCTGCTATGCAAATAGTGAAAACTAATTTACTCATTTAAATTAAATAATTCACGGTTAACTAACATTCCATGAACTACGTAATAACATATTTAAAAACCCATAACGTAATATTTCGAATTAAAAAATAATCGCAAATATGCAGGAAGGAAATTGCAAATTCAAAAGTTTTTTAAAATACCAAAAAACTTCACTGGAAATTTGTTTACTATTTAGTTGCATAGCCCATGCCATGTTATTTCCCTGTGAATTATCTCAAGTAAGTCAATTGTTTTTCACTATTTGTATGGCAACGAAACATGCACATTTCGACTTTGGCGCACCAGTCCGAGAAAACTATTTTCGTAAGAAGAGACTGTACACAGAAGTATCTTCTAAAAAACAAAGACTTTTCAGTAAAAATATAAAATAATGATTTTATTTGAACACTCTTAAGGCGGCCGCCTGGCTGGCGCTCTAACTGCGTGCAGCGTGTTCGAAGTTACGTTTTCTCTCAGAGACTAGAAAACGTGCCTTTACAATGCTTGTCTACGTAAAGAAAACACGCTTCATGCTAGCTGCAAATATTACTTTCAATACACCACGCACATTGGAAGCGTTATTTAAAACCCCCCAACTTAGCTAAAATCGGTTTCTTTTCACGCGTTTGTTTCTCAAGATATATGCAACGGATTTGTTCGAAATTGAGATCTGCAAGTACATTGGACTTTGCTACAGCGAGGCGTTCAGTAAAATAGTAGGACCAGCTCTAAAAGTCTCACAGTAGAAACGTCACGACGGGGACATTGGGCGCGCGTTTACGACTTCAGACGTTGAGGCGATATCACAATACATGGGCCGGCCGACGTCGCTCCGAGCGACTTATCGATTTTCGCCTCTCTCACACACATACATAAACACAAATACCACCAGGCGGGAGCCTGAGCCGTGGCGAGAGCATTGATAAGGATTTTCATGTTGAGTTATATTCGATGTGTCGAACTAAGGTTAATTCTACTACAGGTTAGAAAGATCAATGTTATAAGTTTGGCACAGGGAAAATTTCTGCCACTTGAGCGCTGGTATCGCTAATGCACCAAACTGACCAATCACAGAGCTTTCCTGAATTTTAAGTTTCATTAAGTTGACAATTTAAAAGGTGAAATTGGTTTCTTTTAACTTGAAAATTAAATTAAATGACAACTATAATTCGCCAGTTCATTTAAATTTAATTTTAATACGGTTTCGTATTTATCTGGTCTCTTAGCGATCGAAGCGAAACTAGTGGCAGAAATTTTCCCTGCGCCAAGCTCTCCCATAAGAAAACGTATTTTCTTTCTAACCTGTAGTAGAATTAACCTTAGTCGAACATACATATAGGATACCACCACATAATTGTCTGTTCATCTGTGTGCTGTCCACATGCTATACTATCGATACGCTGTTTTTTTTTTTTTAATGCCCTGAAACCTGTGAGCAAGTATGCATTTTCATCACCTAAAAATCGCAAAATCGCTCGAAAATCCCTACTTATGTGTATATATATATATAAAATTTAATAAGAGCCAAATTTAGTCACATTTTGTGTCTTTTGCTGCAGACTTTCCACCAGTAGGCCTAAATGTAAATGTATATGGTCACCGCTTATAAGAGTGTAGGGTATATAGTTCAGCGCTAAAACCATCAGCTTAGGATTTCAGGTTTCTCAAAGATAATTTGCAAAAAATCAACAAACAGCAATCCCAAACAATAGTTTCTGTCAACTTTCTGAGCAAAAAATCTCGTTCATTTAATTCCGGCGCAAGAGATCACGCTTAACAAATGCTTCATTCTGGGTACATGTTTGCTCATAAAGTTGGCAAGTAAAATTATCAAGGATTGTAGTTTTGTATATTGACTTTCAAAAAATGTTGATCTCAATATTGTAGAACTCAACGCTTATTTATCTAACACGCCTCTTAAGAGAAGTCCTTCGCGGTGTCAAATTTCCACCTTTAACGCGTGGTAACAGCGGAGCGATAAGAGCCAGTGTCCCACACTCGACCAGAAGCATATCGCCTCTATTCGCAGCGCGCCAAACTGGCGTGCAAGGTTTCCGTTGTAGTCTTTTTACTATGGGACTTTAAGCGATGGCCCCAATATTTTATTTTTGAATAGTTTGAAGTAAAGACCAACGCATGCTCCTCGTTTTGCACTTTACGAATTCAGGTAATATTTTCGCAGTTACAACAGTCTAAAAACCCCGTTTTTAGCCATTTTGAGAGGCCCGAATATCATGTTTATAACAAGCGTGCTGCATTTTTGAAAAAAATAGAAGCATGGTTTCAAGTGTGTGTTCTTTTCGTAGGTAAACATAATATGAATACGTTAAGCGGTTTCGCGTAAAAATGTATGCGCGTGACACGCTGCAACGCCGTCCATGCGCCAGTCGAGGACTCCTCTTAAAGCCCCACACGTAAAAATATATCGGTGACAACCTTGAACTCTAGTTCAATGCTTGATGCACCTTATAGCTCCATCGCTTCTGTGCACGGGTAGGTGGCCACCTTAAGAGTGCATGGCAGATAAATAAACGCTAAAACACCAATCAGTTACACGTTTTTTTAATGCCAGTGTGTGAAAACTACGTAACAACAGTCCTATATAAATATATTTGCCAGCATTATAAGCTACCATTTATCCAGAATGATGCATAGTATTAAGCGTGTTCACTTGAGTAGCAATTAAATGTAAGAGATTTCGGCGTCAGAAATTGTTCGTCAAAAATACGTTACTGGGAAAGAATTTTTGCTCAGAAACTTGGCAAAAACTGTTGACTGGAATAGCTGTTTTATCTATTATTATTATTTCTGGAAATAAGCTTCGAGAAAACTACAGTTTTAAACTGATGCTTTTATAGCGTGAAATTTTGTACGACGCCGTCTTTAGAAGTTTCGTTAAAAAAAAAAAAAATAATAATAATAATAATAATCACAACTTGCTGCAACACGTTTCAAGCTGATGTAGGGAGCCACTCAAGGTCGTGTGTCATGATGTAAATTAATTAACTCTAGTTGCCTTACTGATTGTCTGGTTGGCAGCGAAATTACGCAATATAGTTATGTGTATTTTCCTATTTCAATACTACTATTATGAAGAAAAAAAGCAACCGAAATCGACATAGTTGTATTTAATATAAGTTATAAACCTTTTTTTAAAATCAATCTGTTTACTGTTGACTGCACACTTTATCGTTCACGCGCAGACATCAAGTGACTTGTCTTGACTTTTGAAGGGTTAAGCATTTTCCGTCGCCAGCCGTTACGCGCAGAAAGATACGTATTGGCTGAAAATAGAACTTTAGCGGGTCTTTTTTGAGTCCTGACTTTATCCCGCACCGTGTATAATAGGTTGCGTCCAGTATTCCATGGAGGGTTTGCTTAACGATGGGAATTATGACCAATCAAAATTGTACAAATTCACTTCTCAAGAATATATTCGTAGCTAATATTAAATATGTTTTCAAAATACAAATACGACTATCATATTTTTAACGAAAATATTTTCTTAACACATGTTGCTGTCTAAAACGGTATTTTTTAAAACTCTTAATTACTTATGTTGCAACAAATATCGTGTGGATGTTGGCAACCTCTATTACTGCATGCATGGAGGCTCGCTCAGTCAGCTGACCTTGTACAGAACATTGTATCGTGGAAAATGAGAAACTTAGATTACATATTATGTTCCATGTATCTATCGTTGTTTCACATTGACGTGAAGTGAACTGTGTTTCGTATAACTTCAGTAACATTTGACAGCTACTTTTGTGGAGTAACTGCTAATATTTTGTGATATGTGGCACAATGCAAGACAAAAATAGTGTACATAGTGAAATAGACATATCAAGTTTATTTTATAACTACGTTGTTGACTGACATCATAAAACACCTACCAGTTTTAAAATGTTGTCCCATCAGAGCTATATTTTACTGAAGCAATGCAAAAAAAGAGTATTGAAATTATAACCTATATATTCCTACATACAATCTAGTTGTTACGACAAAGCACATACAATGTTGTTTTTTCAAGTAATGTTTTCCTGAAGCATCTCTAACGAAAACCCGCAATGTATGTTGCAATAAATAAGAGCTCGGTTAATTAACAATTTTAGCATGTTGTAACCTAAGTTACATATGAAATTATTTTCCAGTGCTAAAAAGTGTAAAAGAAAACCTTTGATATACAATCAGTTTACAATGCTGACAAGTTTTGTAGCTATCAAAGAAAACTATATATTTTTTTAATCTCTGGTATGTGCGGAAGGCTATAGATACTAGATACGTGAATTGGACAGTTCTTGGACGACGGTAGGTATCAATACAAACTGAGAGGATTGGAAGAGAAGAGAAAATGCCTGACCCTAGGTTACCACAGTCACCACACATCTGGTTACCATCTGTACGGACGCCCAGCAACCTAAAATTATACAAATATTTGAGTTCTTTTTTTGTTTTCTGATGTTAGCAACGTTATATTGTTTACCGCAGGCATTGTAACAATATTTAAAACTGAGGTGGGTTCACAAAGAAACCAAAGTGGCCTACCTTGTTATTTGTTTGGGGGAAAGATGGTTGCATGGTAGCTCACACAGCTTGTGCTGACGTATTTTAACCCCGAGAGCAAATTTTGAATCCAATATTTAAGTTTATGTTAGTAACGTAAACGAAAAATTGTTAGGGTCCATACTTTATAAGAATAAAAGCTGTTTGGCATAAGGGTATATATTTTTTACAGAAATTAAAACGTAAATATAAATATATTGCAGAAGACTAGAAAAGCTGTAATTTGATTTGAATATTCGAAACTGGTTATTTGTAAGTTAAAAAAAAAATTGATGACCAAACGACAAAATTTTTTTAGTTACTTAATTATTAAACATAAATAAATACAGAAAAAAATTGAGGGTAAAACTCCCATATTTAATGGACATGCTTTCTTAGCGTACTTGAGAAGAAGGTCGCTTATTAGCAGGTTGTGATCTGTGGAGATTGTATCTTCAACCACTAGAGACTTTCCTCCGTGGTTGACTCCGTCACGCTTCTTGTTGTGTTGATCACTCCTCTCTGCATGAGAGTTTGCTTGACCACACCTGTAATTTTGGTGTTGACCACACCTGTCAGTCTGCTTTTGACCACGCACGGAATTTTGGTTTTGTCGATATTTGGCGTTTTGACGTGGACCTCGCCTATTGTGTTAGCTCGACCAATGTTGTTGACCAAGTCTGGCATGTGTTTTGGGGCAGGTTCATCAGAGAGGCGCGGTGATGCAAGCGTATAGGCTCGAGTTTCCTGGCGCAGGAAGACAATGGCAGGGGAGGAATCCTTCCTTGTAGTGTGCACTTTCTCCAGGATGTGAGGTGTCTGGTGTCTTCCCAGGGGCTTCCTCTCCCACGACTTGCTCTCCACCAGTCTTAGACTGGAGCCGTCAACTGACTCTCAGGGTCACAACTGCGAGGAACATGTATGCTAGGCTGTATATCAAGTAGGGTGCAACACGTACACCTCTTCCCTCTTGAACTAGACTCGTTGACACAAGTGTACTGCCCACTCCAGAGCCTGGCGAGAAATATTATACGGGTTTATATGTTGAACTACATTCAGTGGTGCTCAATAACTTTTCATGAAATCTGACATCTGACGTGAAATTTTCTTTGTTGAGAAGTAGAGAAAATATCACTACAAGACTAAAACTATGAGGCAAAAATTTTGATAATAGGGTGTTTTATAGTGTTTTTTTACACAAAATTATTTATTCGTTAATAGTTTTCAGAGAATAAAAAAAAAATACTTAAAGTATCATTTAGTAATGCGTGCCACATCGAAATGAGGAAAAATTTCAGTGGTGACAAATATATGAAGGTTTTAAAGGTGACTAACCACATTTAATCTAGTGTAAGATATACTACCATATCCTTGCTCTCGCCAGGACTCTAGATGTAGCAGCACCCTTAACGTTGATTGTAGAGTGACAGTGAGGAAAATTTATGGTCGCTCTGAGTAAAAGGTAAGAAATTTTCACTGTAGAGACGACGTGAGTCTGTTAAACCTAAGGAGAAACATAGCATTCCCTTAAGGTGTCGTTAGACCTATCTTACCATTCATATACTGGGCATTGTGTCTCATTATAGGTTAGACCCTCATAGGGTAAAATATTTTGATTTTATTGATGATGTTTTGAAGGAAGAATATGATGAGCGAGTATAAAGGATGGTCTGTCCGCACCTGTACCTACGAGATAATTTAAGTTCTGTATCAATATTTCCTAAGAAATCGAGGCTGTGTTTTAAATAACACTCTTGTTTCCGACAAAATGGTTACAAGACATTCTTATAAACAAGTCAACAATATATTTTAGGCCTACTTTACGAAGGAAAAATATACTTATGAGGCCATAATTCTGTCTGTGTATGTGCATGTCTGGTGATATGTATGTTGCGTTGTATGTGTGGATGTGTGTGTCCTTATATACTAAACCCGTTGACAGAATTTTATCAAACTTGATACATAGTAAATTCTACTTAGTGAGGTGACTTAACTTTAATGTATTTTCTTCTTGTGTCGTGCTCATATTTTCAAAACGGCGGCTAATTTTGACAACATGAGAAATCTGAGGAGCTATTTTTCCAAATTTCGTCAAACTTGGTACGTATATTTTAGGCTAACTAAAATGGTGACTCTACTTTTTTTGTTCATGCTGTGATTATTCTTTGAAAATAGTGTACATTTAAAAAACGTTTCAATTAGCCTACACGTGATATCTGAGGAGACATTTTACAGTCTTTCATCAAACTCGGTAAACATATACAGTCTAGTACGATGAATTGACTTTGATGTATTTTGTTCATGCCCTGCCCATATTTTCGAAATTGTGGCTATTTTTACATTCTTTACAAGCATGAAACATCTAAGGAACTATGCTTCCAAATTTCGTCAAACTTGAAACACGTATAATATAACATGGCGTAACCTGTATGTATTTTATTTGCATCGTGTTTATATCTTCAAAATGACTGTAATTTGAACATTTTTGATCACACGATATATCTGAGAAACCATTTCACAGAATTGTATCAAACTTCGCCCACATGCGAGTAAGGTCTGTACTCTCGCGTGTCGTGGAGTTTCTGCACGTAAGTAACAGTAACCTTGTTCCACTGGCATAGTCAATGAGAGACGTCTCTTCACAAAGACCTTGCTGTTAGTAACCATGAAGCAGAGCTGTGGATGTGCATGTAATGCACTGGAACCAGCTGATGCAGACATCTCATCACCAAAGCACAGACTAAATAGTAATACAGACGCGAAATGACGTGGCGGCTCGTTTGATACGGGTGAACTTGGCTTCTTATTGGCTGGCCGAGGTTGTTAATACCAGCCTTGTGTATGTTTGGCTCTTGCATGTTACTGCAAGTTTCCTATTGGCCTGGCTGCCGGCTAGCAGGGTAGCCGCCTTACATTGATTGGCCTTAGGTGTTTCCGCCATGTTGCTGGCCAGGGAAGCCATTTTGCTGGCGTGTGTGACAGAGTTCGCCTTCCTGCCGGCTATTTCACTTCTGTATTCCTAAATATTCTGTGACCAAAGTCTGGTGTCTAGTAACTAACACATCTTCAGACCACACCACAGCACTGCTAAGGCCTATCCACATATGGTCGTGACAGTGAACGTGAACATATCCGAACACTGTGGTTAGATCCGCCCTCGCTGTTTACAATTACTATGTCCGAAGCTGGTCTGAAGTTGTGATTAATTTATATTTTGTCCAGCTCCTATTGATTTAAATCTTATATTTTTTCCCCCGAGCTTAATTTCACTGTTTTCAATTTTATACCTAGTTGCGAATGCCCGCAAAAATTGTTCAAATTTTCTTCTGCCTTACGACACAACTTCGGACCAAAGTTAAGATTGAACGCCTGTTCATAATTGCGGTGTCCGAAGTTGTGTCTTAGGACAAGACTGCGCTGATTCGCGCATGCGATTCTGTAACGTCACATCACTGTCCGAAGCTACAGTGTATCAGGGCAAGCTTGGTGCTAAGACAACTACTATTCACTGAATCTTAACTTTTGCCCGAAGTTGTGTCCTAAGACAGAAGAAAACTCCAACTATTTTCACGAGAATTCGTAACTAGGTTAAAAATTGAAAACATTGAAATAATGGTCGGAAAAAACAGAAAGTTTAAAACAGTAAAAGCTGCACTAAATATTAATTAATCACACTTTCTACCAGCTTCGGACATAGTAATTGTGAATAGCGAGGGCGGATCTAACCACGAAGTTCGGAAACGTCCACTACCGCTGCCACGGTCATATGTAAATAGGCCTTTAGTGAATACATGTTTTAGGACCTAGCTTGTCCAAAGACACTAACTACGGACACCGATGTGACGCCACAGAGTCGCGTGCCATTCTTGTCCTAGGATACAACTTCAGTCATCGCAATTGTGAATAGCGAGGGCGGATCTAACCACGAAGTTCGGAAACGTCCACGACCGCTGCCACGGTCATATGTAAATAGGCCTTTAGTGAATAAATGTCTTAGGACCAAGCTTGT
>PNEQ01024441.1:0-42658 GCA_003012365.1 Medauroidea extradentata | reverse complement strand
AAAAGGACGCAGCTCCAGCAGAAAGTTGCTGCCCCTGTTAAAGAGTCCTCAGTGGCACCAGGTGCTTGTTTGCGGACAACCATGATCAGGGAAACATACAGCAGTAGTCGAGTGTAGGAGGTAACCACCAGTATAAAAAGGACGCAGCTCCAGCAGAAAGTTGCTGCCCCTGTTAAAAGAGTCCTCAGTGGCGCCTGGTGCTTGTTTGCGGACAACCATGATCAGGGAAACATACAGCAGTAGTCGAGTGTAGAAGGTAACCACCAGTATAAAAAGGACGCAGCTCCCGCAGAAAGTTGCTGCCCCTGTTAAAGAGTCCTCAGCGGTGCCTGGTAGGCCTACTTGCTGGCAGACATTCATGATCAGGGAAACATGCAGCAGTAGTCGAGTGTAGGAGGTACTCACCAGTGGAGAGAGGTCGCGGCGCCCGCAGAAAGTTGCTGCCCCTGTTGAGAGTCCTCAGCGGCGCCTGGTGCTTGCCGGAGGGCAGCCTCGCCTGGGTGGCAGCCATGATGGGGGCGGGGCGCCGTCACGCGCGACTCTCACGCCGCCCCATGTACCGCCCCCGGCGCCCCCACGCGACACAGCCTAGCCCTCCGCCACGACATTCCCCGTCTGGAACCACAGCACACATGACCCACATGATAGCAGCCCATTTCCTCTGTCGCGCTGCCCAAGTAGATGTGGTCGGATTTATTTATTTTATTCATTAAAAGCAATAACATGGCAAGCAACACGAATGAGACTGGTGCGCGCGTCAAGTATTATACTGTATTTATTCATAGACCCTTAAAATAGTGCACAAGTTTATCGTTTTAGTCTTGTCTGGACAGTACTTCAAGTGGTGAGACGCATGCTTTTAGTTGTGAAAAGAATTATGTAATGTCATACGTTTATATCAATGTATTTATTATACGAATCAGGTCCATATCTTTCTTGCTAAGGCAGTCTGAACCGACTTTTTTTTTTTTTTTTTTTTTGTGGGCCAACTATGGTTTGTGGTATGTGCTCTTTTACAGCATAAATCTGTTGCCTAAGAACTTAGCAGTTCAGAGTTAAATTAAAAAAAAAACTAGAAAGCATGCTTTGTAGCAATATAAACTAAATAAGAAAATTGTCTTTAATTATTAAGATAAAAAAAGATTAAGATAGCCCATAATTGAGCATAACTTAAATCTGAATTAGCTTAAATTAAGAATTAAGTTACTGACCAAAAAATTAACTTTAATATAAAAAAGTGTGGTGTTGTTCATATCAGTTATCATAAATATTTTTATCGCTAGATATTAGTAATGGCAGAGTCATTATGAAAAGTAAGTAGAGAGCTTTTTTTACATAAAAGTTTTTTGGTCAATGACTTAATTTTTTGAATAAGTTTTAATTAAGAATGCAGTTATACTGAAATATATAACATCATTCCAAGTGGAACAATTGAACAAAAATTTTACATCTGAATAGTATTTAAACTTTTATTTTATATTGCGGTTTTTTTTACTTTCAAAGTGGTTTCTGACTGATTTTCTAGGAATTTTTCCTGTAGCAGCCAGAAGAATATTTTTTTTTTTATAAATGATATGAGAATACTCTATCATAGCTATGAAATTATTGTATCGTTATCGATTTTAAATATGTGTGCAAAATTTCAAGTTATTCAGACGTCTGGAAGAGGGTAAACATTGAACTGAAATATTCCATTACACGTCCACTGCTTCACATTACATTCATAGCTCTCATTTCATCTCCCTCACACTGCATGCTTGTGATGTTCGAGATCGTACGTCATTTACGACAACTAACTTGCAATAGTTAGCAAAATAAAACTATGAGATCATCGCTCAAAGTGGTATTCTAAAACCTCTCTTACGAGAGGCCCGGAAAATTCGCGTTGTCGTTTGAGCACACAATAGAATTACAACGACTGAAGTGTCACTTTCACGATTGGCAACAGACTAATTTCACACTTCGTGGAAGGCGCTCAGCAAATGACAAAGAAGCACCTAAATACAGGCCTAATCATGTGGCATCACTGTGTCAGCGAGCAGCCAATGAACAGCTGATGTTTGCACGAATAAACGGATATTCATGGATGTTAGTTTTCAGGTCACTATATACCACTAGGGACAGGAAAATTTCGCGAATTCAATGACCCGCAGGCTGGACTCCATTGCCCTAAGCATACTCAAGCCATCTATTCGCTCATTGTCTACTGTTCCACTGAGTAGCAGCTAGTGGACAAACTGTCTGGGATTGAGTATGTATAGGATAGTAGATTCTAACATGCATGCCACTGAATTCGCGAAAAATTCCTGTCCCTATCTATCACGAAAACACTGCGCCCCAACTATACTGTCTGCATATTAAGACGATATGATTCATTACTCCCTCGTCAATGCCGTCCTTATCGCTTTGATGTTTTGTTGTCTCCGTTGGGTAAAAAGAAAAGAATCAGACAAGGACTTCCGTTGAAACCATGATTAAAGACCTGAAAAATTCGCGTTATCTTTAGGCGCAAGCTAGAATTCCAATAAGAAGCGAAATTCGTCCGTATCATTACTGTCCAGATTGCTGTAGAAACAATCCAAATGCTGTAGGCCTACTACTAACAACCAAATGTTATTGGTGTATCTACTTTTTAAAAAGAATTATGATTCCTGCAACAATAAATTATCTCTTGTAGATTTATAAAGCGCATCTCTTTGAACTGTCTGTGCCTTCCTCAATATCTGGTAGTCTGAACAACCTAAACTGTACACATCCGGCATCACTAGTATTCCTGCGTTCTTTAATTATCTAGAAGATAGATAACTTTATTTCTTGTGGAAGTTAATTATGGTTTCCATGTTGCCATCTTTGGCCAATCCCAGAAGCAATGCTACCACGGTACAAAAAAAACTGACCGAGATGCATTCCGGGCAGTTCTGCGTATGTACCATCCTAATGTACTTGCATGTGTAATTTTATTGCGATCGGGAATTTTACTCGGCATTTCCAAATATATTTTATATAATAAAGGATAATACCTTCGCATCAACAAGCGAGGGATTCCATGCACGACGAAAGAAAAGACAGCTGGCAACGTCTGAACGTAATTAAGGGTATGCGGCGTAGCGTAATTAAGGCCGTGCTGCGCAGAGAGGCGGTCGAGCGCGTCCTACACGGACAAGGAACAGCCAGGACCACAGACTGCGGCCAGTTTAGCGCGTTCATCTCGCCGGAACGTACGGCCCTTACTACCCCCCCCCCCCCCCCAACTTCTTGTTCCTGCTTCCTCTTGTTACCAAGGTCCGGTGGCCTTCCACTCGCGTACGACCACCACCTGAGCACTCTGCTCCGCAGTACATACGTCACCGCAAGAGCGCTGCAACTTGCCAACCCACCAGCAGATACAGTT
The DNA here is from genome assembly GCA_003012365.1 of Medauroidea extradentata. Lineage (NCBI taxonomy): Eukaryota > Metazoa > Arthropoda > Insecta > Phasmatodea > Phasmatidae > Medauroidea > Medauroidea extradentata. The sequence continues at coordinate 39,267 of PNEQ01024441.1, read as the reverse complement.
CTGTTTCACAATTCAGTGCACAGCTACATCGTAAACACATCTTCTGAACACTAGTTTTGTTTGGCAAGTACGTGGGAATAAATGAGCACACATGTGGACAGATAAAAGCACCGTACTATTACTTCACATGACTTACCGACCCCAAAAGATGTTACGCTTGGATTCTTGCACGCGAGGAAAAGAGACGGCCATTGCAACTGACAGTTAAGATTTTTTTTTCAGGAACTCGTGTTTGCATAGTATTCACTACGTATCAAAGTTTATCTGTGTCATTTCTGGGTAGGCTTGTACCGAAGTTTTCGGCACTTTTGGAACAATTCTTCGACCTTTTTGTGACCGCTTCCGATCTTCGGCAGTTTGACTTTCTTTCGTCGGATGGCGGCAGAGCCCACGGCTACGTGGCTCCCTTTAGTAGCCATTTTTCAGCTCGCGTTTGTTCGTGTCAGGTGCATTGTATTGGCTCCATGTTGTCGAAGACAAAGGCAGCATGTAATACGTGGGTACGGGCCTCGCCCTCTTCTTCCGAGAATGTTGAAGAATGAGCAGCTGACAATAACTCCCAGGTGATAGAAAGAGATGTAACAGGCATTTGCTTAGCCTAACAGGCCGGTCAATCGTGCACAACAAGAGGCTAACATCCTTACATATTGGCGAAGATCCTCTACGGCAAGTTTACACAACGCGTGAGCGAAATTTCCAAGCAATTTGTTCCGCTAATTCGCTATCACTACTGTTTGGTAATTTCCACACATGTCCGGAAACTTGGTTTCTTGCACAAGGTTGGGGAATACACCCCATACACTTCAGTAAATTGACCAATTTTTTTACAGCGAATTTATTACTTTGAGTAATAAATTATTTTTTTAGTTTCATTTTTGAAATTCTAACTATATTAAGACAGAGAGTAAGATTCAGTGGTTTATTTGAAGTTGGTAATGACGGAATATATTTAGTAGTATAGCATGAAGAAACTGCCTGAACAGAAGAATGATGAATTACTTTGGATGGTTGCAGACAATGTAACAGTACAAGCAGGTATGTACCTGTGATGTCAGACATTATGCTGCAACGAAGTTAAATTTTAGAAATGACTCTGAAACAAGATGTAATGCCACACAATGCGAGACAAACCTGTACACTCGGCCACACAAACAATGTCGCCTCTCTACAGGCCAGACATTTGTCTAAGTCCCACTTCGGGTATCTTCGGCAGCATGCAAAGGCACACATCGAAATCGCAACAACCCAACGAGCTCCTCACGACACTCTCATACCGTTCTTGAGACGCAGGTTCGAATCCCGTTGGTGGAACAGAATTTTTTAATTCCCCCCCCCCCCCCACCCCTAAGAAACAATGTATTATGAATGATGACAATGTTCAAAACGAAACAAGTATTTATAATGTATTTCATTCGTGATTATCAAAACCCCAAAATATAAAGTCAAGTTTATTCCTACTATTACGTTAATAAAAGCCGAAGATAATTGTCATAAGTTTGGGAATATAAAATATCCGTGTGGTATTCAGGTACGAACAAATTATTAACAGAATATTTATTTAAAACAAAAAAACCGAAGAGCTGTAACTTTAAACCGTCATAGTATTTTTGAATTGTAAGTTACTAATTGTCATAAGAACATTACAAATTATGGATTGTTCACAATGGCATTTTAATCGTTTAATAATACAAGAAAACGAATGTCATCTGGGTCGTTTGTTTTTTACAATGTAATATTATGAAGCACAATGAATTTAAGATTCTAGGTAAAGTAAGTTATTTCCGTTAAATACTTACTATATGACATTGCAGAGCACCTACTCCTGCGCGACATTCTCGGTAACTTGAGGTACTACAGCCAAACAACAAGGGAGTCAAGCAAAATAAGTACATTGGTAGATAGGCGAGTGTCCAGATCTGTTCTTCTACGACCGTGGTCTGAGGACAACTTACGAAATTCTTAGTTTTTTTTTTTTCATAGATTTCACTCACTTTTCGTCTCTGCAATGAAAATTTCTGACATTTCACTCAGAGAGGCCTTAGATTTTTCTCAATATGACCGTTTCATTTGTATTAAATACAGGAACGGTACAAACTGAATCAAAGAAAATAAATAACCCGGGCTTAAAAAGTGCTCATTTTCCCGAGAACAGCGTACAGCTTCGTTCACAGTGATACCTCTGAAATGCTGTGGCACAACTCTACACCCTACCGTCGAAGCATGAGGCATGTACTGGCCCGGATACAGACTGCCAACTTTTCCGTCCCACTGTTCCCTAAAATGTCATAGTAAGTCTTCCTGACATCTGCGGTCGCTTCTGGGACTACCCTGGACACAAACTTCACTTAGTGATGTGCTTCCTTCTCCTCTCATTTCTGGGCGTGGCTCCTACAGCAAACTCTCTCACCGGACACTCAAGTCTGTCGACGTCGGCAAGAAGGGCGTCAGTAGCATTTACCGAGCACTTCTGGAAACATTTCACGTTGCTGTACGTCATCTGCTCAGTCACGTGACCAGGTTTTCTCAAACACCACAGTTTAGCCAAGTTGCGACTAAGAAAATCAAAATAAACCCACACAATTAGTAAACTAGTCAAACACTTCACTAAATACAATGCCAGCGTACACAGCATTAAGCAAGTTAGTTTTACACAATAGTAATAGGCCTACATTAGCTATTATCGCCCACGGCTTGACTCGCAAGGTTTACAATTTAATGCCTACTCGAATCGTGCAAAAGCTCAGCGTAAATAATTCGCAACAATGTGTATTTTTGTTTTCAATATTTTCAAAATCAAAATTCTTCCAAAGAATTAAAAAAAGTAATAATAATTTAAAGTAATTTAGATCAAACATTTCGATGAAAAATGTCGGCTATTCACATTTCATATACGCATGCCAAACAGCTTTAAGGGCTTGTTCTAGAGTTTTTTTTCAGACTGGTGCCAATAACTCAAATATTTTTTAACCAACAGTTTTGAAAAAATTTGAGTCAATGTGCAATCACACGATGCACAATACTGTGGACGCGTTTTTTTAAATAATGTACCATTCGCCAGCAAAAAAATAACTTCCTTCATTTTTGCTTATTTCCACGACGCAAAACGTGGTACTTTGGGTAATGAAATCTAAAAAATCGTTCAGTATAATTCTACAAAAAAAATTCAGCTACAAATTATAACATATAAATGTCAAATCTGTGCAGCGAAATTTTGATATGAGTATTAGGTAGTAATAAAAAAAATATTTTCGAAATCACTGCAAAACTCCGTAACAAGGCCTTAATACTGACAATAATATTACAAGTGATAAATTACGACGATTTCATCTCATTTTCAACGCATTTTAAGCGCGTGGTAGGCGAGGCCCTTAAGCGGTGACCACATTATTTTATTTATGGACAGCGTAGTTTTAAGTCTAACGCTTGTTTCTATAAGTTTTTTTTCGAGCCCGGTTGTTATTTTCACAGATACGGCAGTCAGTAAATCCATTTCTAGCAATTTTGAGGGGCCCGAAAATGATGTTTCTAATAAATAGGGCCACGATTTTGTCGAGAAAAGACTTTTGCCCCACTTTGTTTCAGTGACTCACGTGCACACCGGCAATTATGCTTCGTGGTTATTGGCAGCGTGTCTATGTTCAGACACGTTTCTCATTTGACTGCACCAATCAGAATAAGATTATTGTGAGTCTGTACGTCTATAATTTGCCGAGGCCAGTGACAGTAAAATAATCCAACCACAGACGATGTAGCAGAGCTGCAGGTGTGCACATGACGCATCGAAACCAAATGTTGCAAAAATCTTTTCGCCATAAAATCGTGGCTCTTCTAATAAACGTATTGAATTTTTGAAACTATAGCGGCATAGTTTGAAGTGTTATTTTCGTAGATAAACAAATATAATGCGCGTTAGATAGTTTCGTCAGAAAAAGAATAGTCGTCACTTGCAGCATGTCTTACCTCCTCTCCTCCCCCTCCCCTCTACCCTAGGAAAGGTGCCCAGAAAAGTCGTGCTATGACGTAGAAATATACTCCTCCGAGGCATTCCAGGCTTCCTGAGAATTGTCACCTAGTTTATATTCCACCGTAGGACGGGCGTAACATTATCGACGCACATCTTGTCGCTCGGCTGTAGACTACGACGCACGACGTCCAGACCTGAAGACCACAGAGGAGAGTGACTGCCACTTACTGGGGCCGCGGTGGTCCAGCAGTAATTCCTCTCGTCTCTCACCAGGGCGATCAGTTCCATTACCGACGGGGTCAGTCGCCCGTATTTTCGCGTGTCGTGTGGGAATCGTGCCGGACGATGCCGCTGCAGCGGGTTTTCTAGAAGATCTCCTGCCCATACTCACCTCATGTCGCCCCTCACCAGCGCTGAAGACCACGATGTTGGAGCGCAGACCAAAATATCTTCACTCACTCAGTCTTATTCTCTAATAGACGCTCGCAGATAGTGTATACAACTTTCTAACTACAGATAGGTAAGTAGGTAGCTATAGTTATATCTCGCTACGAGGGAAAAAGTTCAACATGCACATATGCGCCGCCTACCTGCGCATTAGAGGCTCAGCAGTGACAGAGCTATAAGGGCGACCTTGAAACGCGCATCAAATGCTGCATCGCCACCACGCACTAAGCGCTGAACTAGCGTGCAAGATTACCACCAATCTATTTTTACAATGGAACGCTAAACGGCGAATATATATTTTTATTTGTGGAAAGTCTGTTGCATAGTTGAGTGTACGTTCCTATCCGAGTTTCACATACATACGGTTGGTACATTCTGAAATACGGCAGTTTGAAAAGCTCGTTTTAGCTATGTTAGAGGGTTCCGAAACTGTTTTTTTTTTTTTTTTTTTTTAACTAGCATGGTGTCTAAAACAATAACATTCCGTCCTTGTATAAAGTTAGTTTTATATTCGTTTGGCACAATGGGCGTACAGTTAAACCTCCTTAATACAAACCTGAAGGGACCAACATTTTGGCTCTTTGTAATTATAAGGTTTGTATTAACAAGTGTTCACTAAAACCTTAAAAAGTTTCTAAAATTTTGGTCACTCTGTTTATTACCCACAAATCAAATAGTATTTTCTCAACATTGACTTCCTTTTACTTGAGAACTTGATATTGCATGGTTTAATTCATAAACAAAACTTTTTATTAAACATTAACGTAATTATTTTATTTCTTGTCCCATTCCAAGGGGAATAAAAATCACTTTGTACTAACAGGGTTTGTATTAACGAGGTTCCACTATATAGGGAATAGTTTCGTTAAAAAAGACTATTTCCCCGCACATTAGGAGGAATTAGAAGCGCGTTGCCGGCGCCTTGTAACTCGAGTACAGGAGTTGTATATCTTCGTTTATAAACAAGTGTGACAGAGCGACGAGCGACGGGAGAGGGAAACCACAGCGAGACGCTATATCCGGCGTTGGGTCGGTTAAGTTCCGCCGTGCCGCGTTGAATTAGGAAGTGGTGTGTTCTGCAATATTTACTGCCGAGAGACGTCACACACAGCCACCAGGTTTACAGGACTGGAATAGCAAAGTGCTTTGACGTAACCGTGAGGTCACTGGAAGGGACGCTGCTTTAGTACGGGGAATGTTGCCCGATAAGTTCTGGGTCAGTCAGTCAGTTTTATTATTAAAGTTTCTAATTTATACATGCTTAATTAATAAAAAAGATGCAACAAGGTCACTGTCGCCGGAAAACAAAATCTTGACCCCCCCCCCCCCAGAGAAAAACCTGAAACGACGTCCCCCTGGACGGGTATAATTGCAGAGTTGACTGACGTCTAGGCCAGCCTCTAAGATTATATGTGTATTCAAGCAGACAACAGCTGTTCATTGGCTGCTCTCTGACACAGTGATGCCACATGATTGGGCCTGCATTTAGTTACATCCATATTATTGGTTCATTGTCCTCCAGGAGGTGTCAAATACGTCTAGAGCCAATAGTGAAATGGACAAACATTTGCAGATGTTTGAAATCTAGCTTGCGCCCAAAAGAAAACCAGAATTTTTCATGTCCCTAGCTACACGATGTTCTAGACGCGGACCTTAATCTCGTCACCCTAATTATAAAACCTCGTTACTCCATTTTTGTTTACTGCCCTTTTGTCTTTTTAAATCATCTTAACTATATGGTATGTCCAAAATTTGGTTAAAAAGTAAATATAAACAGTTATTTTACTGTAATGTTATGAAAAATAACGTTTTATTTCACCACAGAAAAAAAAATTAACTGATTTTTCCTGCATTCATACAAAATGTAGTTAGGAGGTTTTACAGTTAGGGTGACGATCTGATTGGATACTACGTGCTGCCTAAGTAGTACGGTAACGATTAAATTTTATTAGCTTTCATTTAAATTAATTTTGATGGTAAAAATGTTTAAGTTCTACTGCTGAAGTCATAATGTTTAAGTTTTAAACTGTGTAAGCCCCCTTACACGGCACGAAGACGTGACCTTGAGGGCGTCCATTAGTGGCTATGGAACACGCTTCGCTAAGTCGACACACGCAATCACGCCAGCCTTACTTCAATCTTTATTCTGCAAAGGGTTCACGGTAAACTGGGCACGTTGCCAACCTCTGAAAAAAAACTATCAGTTACTGCACGTAATACATTTGTAAAGGTTGTCTAACATTCTGTGCGGTTGGCAACGGTTAATAACCAAGATCCGCGTATTATCTTATTTAAATACGGAAATCATGAACTAACTTTAAATTAAATATACAGGTTGTTCATAAACGACCGTATACGCACACCACGCATCCTAGGCTAAATAAGAATGTTACCTATATTTTTTAATTCTATTTTTATTTAAAATTAGGTTTAATTTAATAAAAAACTGTACCACTCTTCCTTTATTTGCATTAAAAAACCGTCTCATTAGCTCAGTAAAAACGAGTGCCGCCATGTTGATGTCCCTGTGACGTCATTTGACTTATTACTACATGTCTGGTTACTCCAACTCTGCAGCACCTTACGTTTAGTTCGCGAAATAGTTTGACATCCAGTTTGTCTGGTAATAACGGTATGGCTGAGAACGGGGTACCCAAACAATCTAGTGAAAAAAAAAATCCTTTTCAAAATGTCCCTAAAACGATTAGTAGTAACCATTAATATAATATTGCACAATCCAGAATAATTTTTTTTTTCAATTTAAAAATTGTTGGTTATTACGGTAAACATTATTATCAGTATTAATATTATGACATATAAAATTTGAAGTGCCAAAAAAATTTTGTCAAAAAAATTTATTTAAAAAATTTTGTAAACTTTATATTTTGAAAACTTTTTGGGTTTAAAAAATATATTGAAAATAGAAATACTTACGTAGACTGACCTGTTGCACGACTCAAAGAAGCATTACACTGAAAACCACGGGAAGTTAAGTCGCGGGCAATAACAGCTAGAGTATTATAAAGCTATGTAACAACAAATAGCAGAAACACGTGCGTTGGCTGACAGTAAAAGTGACCACTTTACCGTAACCTGTCTAAACCTACTCAAACACGGACTGTTAGTAACAGGAGTGACAAACTTGAAGAGATAAGGCCACGTACTGGAGGTGAGGCGGGCGGACTTTTGTAATTTCCCTCGAGGCTCGACCAATATAGAAACTTTCCGACCGAGAGAAAAACTCATCCTGAGCCACAAATCAAAATCCAGACCTGACGACGCTGAGGGTGGCAACACAACAGCTGTACTGTACAAATTAATAACGGAAGCCATATGGTCTGTTCTAAAATCCAATGCTCTAACTCCAGACAAAGGGAACCATGTAAGCGACAATGCACATTTTTAAAAAATGGCTATAGCCACAAGTTTGTCGCGAAATATATGTTGGCACCTTTTTGTATTTATTCATTTGTGTGTAAATCGGTAGAGCTGGTGATATTTGATGAAATGAATTATGCAACATTTTGTATCAATGCATAACACTCACATCTGAACCTCTGCCTCGTGGCTATTGGCAGAGTGTATCTGTGAAGAGAAGTAGTTCATTAGACTGAGCCAATGAGAATAGGTTACTGCGACAACACACGTCTGCGATTTGCGGGGGTAACTCCAAGGCGCTGAGAGTCAAAGAGTCCTCGACTGTCACAAGGACGGCGTTGCAACGTGTCACGCCTATTCTTTTTTACGCGAAACCGCTTAACTTATTCATATAATGTTTATGTACGAAGAGAACACACGCTTGAAACTATGCTTCTATGTTTTCCAAAATTCAGCACGCTTGTTAGAAACATCATTTTCGGGCCTCTCAAAATGGCTAAAAACGGGTTTTTTTAAAGACTGATGTAACTCCGAAAACATTACCTGAATTCGTAAAGTGCAAAGCGAGAGGCATGCGTTGGTCTTTACTTCATACTATTAAAAAATAAAATGTTGTGGTCACCGCTTAAAGTCCCGTAGGAAAAAGACTAAAAGGAAAACCTTGCACGTCAGTTTGGCGCTGCGAATAGAGGCGATATGCTTCTCGTCAAGCGTTGGATACTGGCTCTTATCACTACGCTGTCTCCACGCGTCAAAGGTGGAAATTCGACACCGGCGAAGACTCCTTTTAAAAACAACCAATCCCTGACCACGAAACAGAGTTACAGCTGTGTACGTAAGGCATAGAAACAACGTGCTGCAAAAATATAGTCGCGAAACACTGTCCTTACACATATGGCATTGAAAGAAAGTACTGAAAAAATATTGTTGCCACAAACTTGTGGCTCTACAAATGGCTGTTAACACTTAATAACGTATTAGAAATTTAAAACAACGATATATTCAACTTTACACGTACTTAACAGAACTTACCGTGAACTGGGTATACCAGCACACGTGGCTTTGTACCACCAAAAATAATTTATTGTACGTTTTGGGAAAGGAAACTGATTCACGGTTGAGTATTTATAAGAAAAAGAACAATATTCTAACGCGTATTATCTCAACTGGAATGCACCCAATTATTGTGACGAGGTCTAATGCGATGCCAGAGGCTGATAGGCTCCCGCGGAGGAAGGGATTAAGGGTGTAGGAAAGAGAAATTAAAGAGATTCAGCAAAAACAAAATTACCCAGATTTCCGGGGATTACCGTAGCCAATGTCGCCGAATATTGGTTTCACCTGCTTCGTTTTGTATCGCACGGTCTGCTATCATCGATTCAGGTAGTGCGAATAAATAGTTTATAGCTAGCAGTACTTTAATAAATGTTGGTAAACAATGGCATTTGTTTTTACGTGCGTCAAAACATTTTCAACGCCCTTAAGGGGCCCGCCTCGTTGCCATAAAATCACACTGCAGCGTGTTTGAAGAAAATGTTTTACACCGAAACTAATACAAATGTGTTCACGCCGTTTCTCTACGAAAAGAACACACACGTATTAGAAATCCCCTTTTAGGGCACGTCAAAATGGGTCAAAACGGGATTTTCAGTCTGCTATAGCGGAAAATATACTAGCCGAATACATGTAAAACCATTTAAGGGTAGTGCATTGGACTTAAGTAAAGTGATTTCGTAAATAAAACAATAGGGTCACCACTTAAAGTCCCATAGGAAAAATTTTTTTTCGCGAAGACTGCACGTCTTAAGCGTAGAGGCGACGCACCGTTGTATGGCCCATACGACGTCGCCCTTAGCACCATACCTCACTCACACGAACACATGTGCCACGAGGCGCGCCCTAGATAGACTGCGTGTACGTGTGTGAGGCAGGAGCGGTAAGGCTGCCACTAGCCTACGTATGTAATGTATTATCGCCTCTCCGCACAAGCTACTCAGCTGGCCTGCAGTGCTTCGCTATTATCCATTGCCCTTATGGGACTTGAAGAGGTGACCACAATATTTTATTTGTGGCTAGCATAGTTTAAAGTCGAACGCTTGTTTCTATAGTTGTGTATTCGAATCCGGTTGTTATTTACACAGATACGACAGTCTGGAAAACCGATTTTTGGCCATTTTGAGTGGCCCGAAAATGATGTTTTAAATGAACGTGCCGAATTTTTGCAACTATAGCGACATATTTTGAAGTGTGTGTTCTTTCCGAAGATATACAAATATAATGCGCCTGTAGTAGTTTCGTCGAAAAAGAATAATTGCAACTCGCCAACAAATATCGGACATTAGGCGTCGCTACCATGTACTTCAAATGCGATGTTACGTGCGGAGAAATGCGATTTTTTTTTTACTAAAGAAACAATTCCATGCGAGTCCAATGCGCCAACGTACGAAAATAAAACACACGTTGGACAAGAACAGAATGTCTCCACCTTACGAAACCTCGTATACCGTACGTTGCACGCATGATTTGTTTTAATTTTGAATGAAGAGTATGCGGGTGGAAATGTTTGGTGATTTTCAGACCGCTACTGACGTTTTACATTTAATTGATGAAATAAAGCGTGTACGTGATACGAGAAACTACCCTCTTAACTTCGTTTTGTAACACAGATAGCGCCGGCTGTAATTTTAATGTGTAAAGTGTCGTGTACATTGGTAACTAATAGTAATGCAGTGTCCGTCTTTCATCATAGTTACACGTCCGGTGTGCATTAGATTGCCTACCTGTCAGGCCACATGCTTTCTGTTTTGAATAATGTCGCCACGGATTTCTCGCAAACGGTTCACCTGAGAGCGTTCGGACGAGACGGCCTTTTTTGTTAATTTTAACGTGCTGATTAATAAAATAATACATAAAATAAATCTCTTACGAGTGTTCGTTAGGAAGTTTCATGCAAACGCAGGGTGGCAACCCCCATTTCCTCAATGAAGGAGGTTGATATTTTCTAACCACATTTCCCGAGGTGAATGATCTCCATTATATAAAACACTATTCTACTATTTGTCGCTTAGTCACGATTAGTTTTTAATGTTTTATTTAAATCACTTTAAAATCCGACTTTTGGGGGCGCATAGTTCCCTTAATAACCAATTTCGGGAAAAGTGGCTCTTACATTTTCGTCTTATTTTTTTTCCCTAAGGAATCACCTGCCAGCGTTTATCGGTGTTATTCAGACTCACTCTGTATATACACGTGTAAAAATGTTCTTTGAATACTTTTCCTAAGCAGTCATTTACGTACGTTGATGGGGCCGCGGTGGCCGAATGGTTAGACTACTCGCCTCCCACCAAGGCGTTCCGGGTTCGATTCCCGGCGGGGTAGCTGCTCCATACTCACCTTACGTCACCCCTCACCACCGCTAAAGACCACGATATTAAGCGCTGACTAAAATCTCTCACTCACTCACGTACGTTGGTCAGTTTTCGAGTAAACTGCAGTCAGCACGACTTCTTTGAAATATCTGCAGCCAGACGGGTCGAAATAGTAAAATATACTTGGTTCGGAGTAAAGTGAGTACTTTCACGGCCCTGGTTTGTAGTTTCCTACCAATTTTTAATATAAACAAAGCCATCGTAGTTACAATCAGATTGTATATATTGTACGGTAATCAAGAATTAACTAAGATCAAAACAAATAACGTTTTAAAATTATTTTTCTAGACAATGCTGTCTCCAGTGCTCACTTGACCGCGAATGACCTATAAAGCGGTGGTGTTGGTAGTGTTGTCGGGAGAGTTCTAGAGAACAGTGTCGCTGGCGGCCGCCTGGCGAGCGGGTCGATAACTACAATGACTAGTTGGTCCAGGACAGAGGGTTGGTAGTCCTGGCGCTACGCCAGCATCGTGCACTCAAACCCGCGAGCGATACTTGTCTCGAGGTCGTCCATCCTTCCACCGTGCATCACTCTCTGACAGGCATCACAACACTCCTGTGTGTGTCACGTCGGCTCTAGGGCTTGCACGATGATTGGCAGGCCGAACAGGAAATCACACCCCGAGTAACAAGCATACTGTAAAACGTGATGAACACGAACACTGACGTGAATACGAACACAATTACATAACTATATTCTTCAGCATAATCTCTGCATTATAAAGAGTTTTATTTTAATACAATTTAATTTAAGGAAAAGGTTTAAGCCATAAACTTGTTTCTAGTTTTGTTCCTATTCAGACCAGTGTTCCTATTCAACCCGTTTATTGTACTGAATAGTAACGTGAAATGACGTGGCGGCTCATTTGATACGGGTGAACTTGGCCGCTTATTGGTTGCCCGAGGTTGTTGATACCAGCCCCGGGTCTGTTTGGTTCCCGTATGTTACTGCAGGTTTCCTATTGGTCCTGGCTGCCGACTAGCAGGGCAGCCGCTTTAGTCTGTTTAGCAGTAGGCGTTTGCGCCATGTTGCTGGCCAGCAAAGTCACTTTGCTGTCGTGTGTGACTGAATCCGCCGTCCTACCAGCCATTTCACTTCTGTATTGCTACATATTCTCTGCCCGGTTCTTCTCACATGAGAGGCCAGTCTTGCCACCGTGCCATACATCTGGCTTGGTAGGCCTGTGTGGCTACGCTATTGTCCATAGAGCGAGCCCGCCATGATAATTTTTTTCCTATTTCATACAAATTATATATTTCCATCAGTTTTTGATAAAAACATATCTTTATAAATAATGAAAACATTGTAAAAACTTACTTAGACTCAAGTACATTTCATCCATGCCCAAAATAAACTACGTATACAATTATTATTGTCGAGGCAGTTTTCGAAAGTGTTCGGTTTACCGTGAACAACCTATACACGCTGTTTAAAATATGGCTATTTTGACTATATAGGTCGTTCACGATCAAGTGGGCACTGCATAAAGTTTTCTTTCAGCTGTTTTGCAACCGTCTTTACTATTTTTAATATGAAAACTTCCATGTAAGTACAAGCCAGTGTAAACATTTCAACACGCTCTTAGTTAACATATATTGGCCCAATAAAACATATTTTTAATTAATTACAAGTTCTTCTGAGTGCTCAGTTTACAGTGAACAGGTTATATTCGTATTTTACGGACACGCACTGCATACCTTACAGAGCACTTCACTTAAGGTATGGACCAAAAAGACCTAAACTAAACGTATTTTATTTGAACACATCTATCAGCAGATGCACGAATTTGTCGCGCGAAGAGATTATTAAACCACTTTGTGTCACTGCCTTACATGCACATCTGCCGTTCTGCTTCGTGGTTATTAGCAGCAAGTCTTTGTTCAGGCATGTCTCTCATTTGACCGCACCAACAGAATAAGATTACTGTGTTACCATACGTCTGTTATTTGTCAGAAGAATTGAAAGACAAGTGAGAGTTAAAACATCCAATCACAGACCTGCAGATGTGCATATGAGGCAATGAAACCAAAAAATACAAAAATTTTTACGCTATAAAATAGAAGCTGTATATCAGCCATGTGATAGAGTTTAACAGGTGAAAAGATTTCACAGGATACGCACCTAAATCGTATAAAATCAATCAAAGAAATTTCTAACTTCAGTAAACTTAGGACTTAAAATGTGCGATACTTATTAATCACATCAACACAAAGCATTTGTGAAATTTGATGTACTATACTAATAGATGATAGTTTATCGCCGGGAAAACTTGACTGTTCGGTGAGTGCCAACGTACCATTAGATCGCTGGCTTTCCCTTGTACGTGAAGCTGTTACCCGGTGTAGTAACAGGGGCGTCATTTCAGGTTTTTCTGGGGGGGGGGGGGCAAGATTTTATTTTCCGGCAAAAATGACCTTGTTGCATCTTTTTTATTAATTAAGCATGTATAAATTGGATACTTTAATAATAAAACTTCAGTTTTATGTGCTTAAGTTAGCATTATTTAAATTAAAAAATACAAAAATATATTTATACACTTATAACTCTAAATCCAGGAGGGGGGCATTTGCCCCCCCCCCCTATGTGGCCCCAAATATCGCCCATGTGTAGTAATATACGGTCAAATTCATTGGCCTGAAAACAAGTACGTTGTGTCACATGTATATAACCCAATCATACGTGTAGCAAGAAACTATAGTGTTTCCAAGGGTATGCCGGAACAAAACTTTATCGCGATATACCATCATCTTTAACTATATTTCGAGCAAATAAAACCCCACTACAACTAGTAATTAGATTCCGAAAGCATTATCCACAACATAAGGGAATACATGTGTATTGAGGATATTTTGTACGGCACTGCAATCGGTAAGATAGCGGACGTATGCACCAGCAGAACATTGACCCGAGAGCTGGGCACACTGTCAGCAGCTGGCCACGATGTACGAGGTAGCTGCAGAAGGCGGAAATGCGTACGCGAGGATCTGTACGCTGCTACACTCAGCAACTACTCACTCAGCAGTTGTGGTCCCTGGCCTGAACCTCGAGCTGTTGTCACCATGCACTTCTCCCTCCAGTCCGCCGCCACGCACAGTCTATCCCACGAACAAGACGCGAGCCGTTGACGTCATCCGAGCACGGGCGGCGGAAACAGTGGGTCAGAGAGGTCAAATAACCCCACAATAATATGCTCTAAGAGTCAGGTACTCAAAAGACTTACTGTCTTACTTATATAACAGCGCAGAACAATTAAGGGACCTCCTACCCGCGCTTTAAACGTGTTGCAGCGAGTTTAGGATATTATTTTTTTTTACGAAACTATTTAACGTAAAATATGTTTATCTACTAAAAGAACACACACTAAACAATGTCGCTATGGTATGAAAAATTCGGCACGTTAATTTAAAACATTTTCGGGCCCCTCAAAATGGTCAAAAATGGGTTTCCCAGACTTCCGTATATGGAAAAATAACCACCGGATTCTAAAAACACAACTATAGAAACAAGCGTTAGACTTTGAACTACGCTGCCCTCAAATAATATAATGTGGTCACTGCTTGATGTCCCATAGGAAAAGGATAACAGTAAAGTACTGCACGCCAGCTGAGTGGCTTGCACGGAGAGGCGATAATACATTACATTCGGCGGCCAACGTCAACCTTACTGCTCCTGCCTCACACACACAAACGTAACTATCTACGGAGGCCCCTTAAGTAGAAAACACTGACTGTTTATCAGCACGTCTTTCACTTGAACGTGTTACTCCTTTTACGTGGATATCTAAACACATAATCTAATGTTGTAAAATGCGACAGCCTAATGACGAGCACCCTGGATCCAAGGTAAGCGGTACTGAGCAATGACTGTACACAACGTTGAAAGCCAGTAGCGTGCAAGAGGCGAGGAACGTGTTCTCCAGTAACACAGCTTCAATCACAGCGGTGACCGAGGGGTCAGACCTCTCACCTCCCACCAAGGCGATCCGGGTTCGATTCCTGGCGGGGTCGGTCCCCGGATTTTCGCATGTGGGAATCATGCCGAACGATGCCGCTGGTCGGCGGGTTTTCTCGGGGATCTCCCGTTTCCCCCGCCCCTTTCATTCCGGCGCTGCTCCATACTCACCTCATGTCACCCCTTACTAGCGCTGAATACCTCGATGTTAAGCGCTGACCAAAATCTCTCACTCACCCCAAGTGAAAGCCAGCAATCTGAACGTGTGTTAAAATCCAGCAAACAGTCAAGTTTTCCCGTGATATACCATAATTTATAGTCATTATTAAGGCTTCGGAGGTGAATGGGTAATACCTTTCAATTTGATTGGGGAGGAGAAAAGAGTACTGTGACAACTTAAGAGAGGGGGGGGGAGAGGTAGTTCTTATCAACTATATTTAGAACCAACGTATCGGTGTAAACTTAACAATTATTTGATTTTAAAATACATTTTCGACTTAAAAGACTCACGCAGACAAAGTAATATTATCAACGCATCAACTACACACTGCAAAAAAGTACAGTTTAAATATTTTTTAAATATAAAGTTTTTGTTCAACAGCATAAGGATGTCCCACAATTCAGTATAAGTAATTGAAAATTAACTTTGATGGAAATAAAAGCGTGAGGTGCTTGCCATTCGGAAAGGTATAGTCATTATGAAACGTAAAAAGAACCTACACTTTTATACGTTAGTTATTTTTTGTCAATGACGTACTGAATTGTGGGAGCATCGTATCGCTGCCGAACAAAACCTAAATATTTAAATTTTATTTTCAACATTTTAGTTTATATGTTTCTTCAATATTTTCAAATTATAATATTTTTTTGTCTTGAAACAATATGAAAGACATATTTCAAAATTGTATGACTAAAAATATTAATCTACGAACAATTTTTCTGTCGCATCCAGATGGTATTTTTGTTTCCAGCTTGCCTAGCTTTGAAATGATTGTAATATTGTCATCGTGTGCAAAATTTCATACTATTTGGACGTTTGGAAGTGGGTGAAAATTGAATTGAAAGATTCCATTATAATCATGCACACATGTGAAGCTGATAAAAACATGTTAAAAATACAGACTAATTTCCCTGTAAAGTTTAAGGTAAAATTCACTAATTTGTATAGGAAATAAATAGCTATTTTCTTACATAAAATGCTAAACTACCGCACTGTAGGCCTACAGTTAAATTCACATACGCGACAATGAAGTTTTCACGAGCACGTAAAATTATTGTACGACATGCGCATAACTTCCTGCCCGTTCGTAAACAAAAGTTCAATGGAAGGTTCGAAACTAGACGTGATATATAACGTTTGAGAAGAAAATTCTTAAAAAAACATCAATGGCGAAGTCGTTAGTATACTTAGCCAATGGTGTACGAGGTAGTGGTTCGAATCCAAAAACAGCTGAGAAATTTCATATTAAACATGAAAGTCTTTGCAAAAAATTACAACAGTAAAATAAATAATAATTTACATTTTTTTAACATCACGTTAAACTCACTTTCCAACAAGCCAGAAACTTTCAACACAGCTCAGAACTGGATAACAACGCACATTCTTGTCCGTTTGTCATCCAGTTCTGAGCTTTGTTGAAATTTTCAAGTTTCTAGCTCATCGGAAAGTTCAAAATAAATTGCAAAAATTTTACCGGACAAACAGACAAGAAAGAGAGCTAACAAAAACGTAGTAATATCGGTACAAATACAACCAAGTTTTCCTATATTTAATAGAATGCATACAATTTTACTTTACTGTGTGAGGAATATTCCCTTACGTGTTGGATTAACGGAATGTTTCCATACATTTGTAATGCAATTTTCCACAGTTATTTGGAACATTTACCTTACTTATGTCCATTTAAGGCCATACTGTTTTTGCGGCAACTATTTTTCTTTCTTTTTTTTTTTTTTTACTTAAACGAGAGCAGATATCAAAAATTTGTCTGGCAGTTTTCTTTAAAAGGGTTTTTGCGTGATAACTAATTTTTTTCAAAGCAAACAATTTTACAGTTTCAACTAAAAAGTCAACTAACCAGAATTTCGTTAATTATATAATTTGCTAAAACCATAGGATTTACGGACTTGAAAAATAACCAGTCCAAATGGAGATGATTTTAAACAAAGCTGCCAGCCAGATTTTTATTATCTGCTCTCCTTTAGGCGTTAAAAATTAATATAGTTAAAAATGTAAAAACTATAGAGCATGGCCTTAATGCACACATGTGTGATCAATTTTTTCTTTACGTGCAAGTGTTATTTGCTTCCTTACGTACACGTGAATTTTACTTGAACTTTTGTTCAATGAGCAATGTCACCTCAGTCAAACTAGCTTAAAACGTGCACTAAGGCCGTGTTCATACGTGGGCCTTGCTTCTTCACTGGAAGATAAGCCTCGTAGGCTAATGCCTTGTAAGCTGAGCTGACAGAAGCTTAGCCACGCACAGCGGTTCTAACTACCAGCTCAGTTGTTTTCAAACAACTAAACAAAATATGCTTCTTGCATGACCACGCAGTTTGCATAAAAAATGTAACAGGAAACATTTCATTCACTTGTTTCCGCTACGTCTGCACTGGCCACATAAGCAGATATTCAAATTTACACTTGGTTACAAGCATTGCTGTAGTTAACATACTTGTGTCAGGATGTCGATATTATTTGGATTGACCGTACTACAACATATCCTGTAGAAGTAACAATATGTTCTGTTTAAGAGGGCTATGTACCGGGTGTAATTTTCCGTGTTCGATGCGCGGAGACAGTGAAGAGATAAGGTTCAGCTTTCCACACTCGACGGTAACAACATCGCTTCTACTCGCTACGCGCCAAACTGGCGTGCAGTGTTTTCCTACTTGTCTTTTTCCTACGGGACTTAAAGTGGCGACCCTACAATATTATTAGAGGAAAGTTTGTAGTAAAGACCAACGCAAGCTTCTAACGTTGAGTTTTACGTATCCCGGTGTTATTTGTCCAGTTATGGCAGTCTAAAAAAGCCGTTTTTAGCCATTTTGAGGGGCTCTAAAACATGTTTGTAATAAGCATGTTGCATTTTTTATATTATAGAAGCATAGTTTGAACTGTGTGTTCTTTTCGTAGGTAAACATATTGTGGATAAGTTAAGGTGCTTCGCATAGAATAGAGAAGGCGCGGCACACTACAACACCGTTCATGCACCACGTGCATATAAGCCTCATAAGAAATACGCTCTTTGTTCCGCCAAAAGAACATGTTGCTTCTACAGAAGAAATGGTTGCAGGAACAGCTACCGACAGTCTACTTTAACACAAGTATGGTAACAATAGACGGTTCGGGATAAATACAGCACTCAAAGAAAGCCCTGCTAAATTACTATTTTCAGCCAATTCGCGTAACGGCTAACGACGGGAAATGTCTAACCTCTCTGAACACGTCACTTAATGTTTGCGTGTGTAAAATAAAAACGTGCAGTCAGTATGAATCGATACAGCCTGATCAAAAATGTTTATTAATTATATAAAATACAGTTATGTGGATTTCCGGTTGATTTTGTTTCAGTATTGTTGAATTTAAATAAGAAAATACACGGAACTATATTGCGGAATTTCGCTGCCAACCAAACAAGCAGTAAGGTAACTATGATATACGTAAAGTGAGCAACAAAAATTTTACCTTTGGAAAATATCACCAGCCGTTACTGCATATAATTCAACATTCGCAACAGTTTCATTATTGCACGTAGTTCCATGTATTTTATATTTAAATACAACATTACTGAAAGAACATCAAATGGAATCGTCCTCTCCGTATTTAATATACTTTAAAATATTTATTTATAATATTGTTGACATACCTACTGTCTGTACAGTTTTACTTAATTAGTGCCAGCAGAAAGTGATACATCCGACCAGTCGTTAACTAATTGCGTATAGCGCTCCGCGCTGCTGATGTAGTTCAAAATTCCACCGACAGGTGGCATCAGAGTTAGGTTTTCGCCAGAGATGAGGTTTTCGCCGCTTAGCTTGTAAGCGCTGTTGTGTCTGTCCGTTGTGCAATGCATATGGGTAGAGCCCGGTAATTTTCGCGAAAAGAATTTTGCAGCACTTTGTTTCAGTGCCTTATGTACGCACCTAAATCTCTGCTTTGTGGTCAGTGATTGGATGCCGTAACACCCAGCGTGTGGAGGTTAAACCCGCAAATCACATACGTGATGTGTGACAAGTTATCCGTGTACTGATTGGCACAGTCAAATGAATAACGACTCTGCACAACAACACTCTGTCAATAGCCATGAAGTTGAGGTGCAGGTGTGCACGTAAGACACTGAAACAAAGTGGGGCAAAAATCTTTTCGCGAAAATTACCCGGCCCTACATATGGGTTTCTGATAAAGACATTCAAAAGTATTAGAAATTGTTTTCGCATTGGTAATCTGTAAGCTGTGTTATGTGTTACGATAGCCAACATGAGTATCTTGATTTAGAAACAGCAACTCTTTTTTGTTTCACCACACGCTAAGAAAATTCGTTGTTGTTTTTGTTGAACGCGTCGTCGTTCATGGCAGTATAACTGCACGGAGTTTGAATTCTTAAATTGCGTGAGTCAGTATGTTGTATTTTTTTTTTGTGGCGGTTTTGAGTTACAAATTTGATTTTAATGTGTACATATTTACGAGATTCGTACCGGCAGTAGTGCGGGTTGTATAAATTAGATTAGATGCACAGAAACCAGTATTAAAAGATGTTAACTCGCAGGTATTTAACGAGTAGCTATTGCTTATAACATTTTCAGGCCAGTGTAATGTAGATGTAAACATTGTACAAGGCTACGTAAATTGAATTCCGTGGTAATGTTTATGTTCACATGCGGCGGAAAGATATAATCTGGCATAAAATATAAATTTTAATCAGGGCTTTTTGAGAGCTCACTTTATCCCGAATGAATCACCTATAATTAACTTTTTAGTTTAAATCGTACAGTTATTAACTTTAAAAACTGATCTATCAGAGCGAAAACCATTTTAAACAAAACTGCTAAACTAACTTTTGATATCTCTTCTCGTTTAAACTTAAAAAAAATTATTATTGTAAAAACAGTCAAAACTAAATAGAATGGCATTAAATCTTAGAAGTATTTTTAAGATAAATTATTTATAATTTTCAGTCCGTAACGTGGTACATCAACTTTTTATTTAAACAGTTATTTTATGCTTTTTTAAAGTTGTGTGCGAAATTTTTAAATTTACTTTAAATAGTTTAAATTTGCACAAAACAGAAAGACAGACCAGAAAGTGAGTTAATATTGCATTGTCATCCAGTTGTGAACTATGTTTAACTTTTCAAGCCGCTAGCTCATCGGTAAATGAGTTAAAATCGATTGTAAAAATTAGTTCCTAACAAAGAGACTGACAAGGAAGAGAGTTAATAATGGCGGTGTACTGCAGTCGTGTAAACTAGACGTTACGTCAGACTACCAATGTCCTACAACTGCAGATACGCCCCTGCAGTGCTCACATGTCCGCGCGCAAAGTGACGGTCATTGGCTGCGACATGACAGGCACGAGAGAGAGAGAGAGAGAGAGAGAGAGAGAGAGAGAGAGAGAGAGAACAGCCGTCACAACCACGGTCTACTCTTAACACGGAGGAAACTATCACGTGATCTGACAGCTCATCTATTTTCCTTAGCAAAAATAAAGCCTGTGACAAGCAACGAGATGACCGTGTTCCGTTTGTCTCATGTCATGTTCCATTTACGCCCGCTCCTTTGCAAAATTTTTCATAGAAATTATGAAAATTGTTTGTACTATTTAACCTTTTTTTAACATACGTCTTTATAAATTTCACCAAATTGACTTTATGGGCACGCTTCACCTCAGTTTGAATTTGTACCACATAGGAAATTTTTTTTATCTCTCAGAGTTTTTGCGTAATGAGTCGAAAACGTCAAAATTTGGACTTTACGGTTTTAAGTACGCCACTAAAACCAACTGACATACTAAACTGAAAAAAATCACGCTATATAACTATGTTGTAGGCTATGATTTGACATATATAAAACAAAAAAAAATTTTTTTTTGTATATATCAAAAATTTTTGGTGTTATTGTTAATATTAATTTTAAAATTCAGTATGTTTTATTAAATACAAAAGTATTATATTTATTTGAATTTATATATGTCAAATCATAGCCTGCAACATTGTTACACACTGCGAATTTTGTCGGTTTGTTATGTCGGTTCGTTTTAGCGGCGTACTTAAAACCGTAAAGTTCAAATTTTTAAGGTTACGACTCATTACGCAAAAACTATGAGAGATACAAACGTTTCCTAAGAGGAGGATTTAATAACAATTTTTGTCTAAAATAAGAAAAACATATCTGGTGCAAATATAAAAATAAATAAAGGCGTTGAAAACTGAGGTGAACCGCGCCCTTAACGAAAATTTTATTAAGTCGATAATTAGTCAAAATACCAAAAACTTATGTTTTGAAAAAAATTGAGCTGCGTAGTCTATACAATTTTCATAATTTATATGTAATGATTTTGCGATATCTGCTTCCTTTAAAGATTAAAAAAGTTAAACTCTCAAAACCAGCATAAATAAGAGGCAATTTCACACGTCCAAAAATCCCTTAAATTGAATGTATTGAATAGCGCGACGATTCCAGAAATTTTATTCGATAAACATTGAAGGTACCACTTGAAAAGTTATCACACAATTTATAAACAAATGACGCACAAAATAAATAATGTATATATTCTATAATTATTTACTAATCCTGCACGAAACAAAAATACTTGATTTAGCTAGTAAAAAATTTCTTACTATTTTGTATATATTATTTACAATAAATAATGTTCGTAATCATTTTTTACATTGTGTATTCCGCATACGGAATATAATAAATACGTTACTTGAATTAATCATATTAGGAAAACCTCTTTTCTATTCTTAAATATTTTTATTCAAGAAAATTTCAAACCTGTTAGAAAAGAAAATCTTTCACGAAATTCATTACATTCAATAAACTGAAAGACAAAATGACCGTGGTTATGACGTCAGCATGGCATCGCATGACATTCGAGAAATTGAATTCAATAAATTCGAAAGATAGTTTATGCAAAATTTGATTGTGTGAAAGGGCCTTTGCGGTGTTTTTAGAGTGTAGGTAGCCTAAATATGTGTATATATATATATATATATATATATATATATATATATATATATATATATATATATATATATTACATTCTACATACACTCTAAAAACAATTTATTCGTCACAACATGAGCCACCGTAGAGTAACGTTGCCGAAAAAAAACATATATTTGTTTAAAGGTTACAGTAATAGAAAAACAAAAATTGCGTTGGCATTACGATAGTTTATTACAAATTTTTTTGTGGAAGAGTTGTATTTTCAACACCAGCTTTACGTTGAAAAATATATTATCTTTGCTTTGAAAAAAATATATATCCCCACCATCATCATCAAAGAACAACTTTTAAACAAAAAATTTTGTAAAAGCAAACATCAGTGTTTTAAAAAATTTGTTTGCTGTAAGGCAATACTTATTTACAATATTTATTATATTATATTCAAAGAAAAATATTTCTTTGCTGCAAAGAAAACGATTTTACTGTGTAGCTTGCAGCTGTGGAGATTAAATTGAGGAAACATGTTAGGGCAATTCTAGGTAGTTTTTCACATAGGTTAAAAAACTTGAAACATTTTTTTTAACGGAATGCTTTGAACAAATTCAATACATAGATAAGTCATTCGATGCACAGTTCTGCATAGGCGTTTTATAAAATAATGCCTCATAAGTTGGAAGAAAAGTATTTTTCTTGATTTTGGCTAATTTTCATATCTAAATTGGTTAATACTTTAGGTGCAAAAATCTTAAAAACCACGAGGTTTATTGCTACCTAAAATTACGTACAATTATGTAACATTTGTGACAAAACAATGTAGGCATTCTTCGGGAAGAAAATTATGTTGCTTTAATTTTTTTTTTTTTTTTTTTTTTTCAAAATTACTGTAAAATCACTAGGCGTGGATTCGAGCCCCGACTCTGGCCATTGTGATTTCGCTTTTCCACGGTTTTCCGAAATTACTCCAGGCGAATGCTGGGATGGTTCCTTAAGGCGGCCGCCCACCTCAAGCTTCGAATGGCTGTGTGTTCGTAAACAGGTTTTTGCAACAAAAATATTACACTTGTGGCCATTCAGATAGCAGAAATTGTTATACAATTGCCAGAAAAATTGGTGAAAGGAAAAAAAATCAGTAAAAATCAGTTTTTTTATTAAACCTGTGGTGGCTAAATAATATATAGTAACTTATATAAGGTCAATAAAATAAGGAGAAAAGCGGATAATTGGCCTGTCTGATTCATTCTGAACGTTTATTTACTAGCAAGGTGTAGGAATGTGGAAAGATATAATAGAATTGGAAGTTTCACAAGAAGAAAACGCAAACCACAGAGTCGATAAACGTAAAATAACAGCAAAGTACACCACTTAACCAGTTGATGCAAGCAGCAAGATAATAAACAATGATCTTAGTGTGTTACTTGTGGATTTAAACTACAAAGGGTTTTTTGTTGTAATCGAAATTTTTCCTGACAGAGATAGTAAGCTGGGTATGAATGAGTATGATACATTTTTCTGGTTAATTCATGTGCATATTTTTTATTTTTCTGAACCAATGTAGAAAAAACATTCATACTAGTTATTTCATTTTCGTAGTAGGGTACTATGTGTATTGGCAGATAGGCCCGAATGTAAATACATAAATAATCCAGATTCGTAATTCAGAAATTGTATAATAATTTTTATTGCAATTTTTTTCTAAGTTTTCATCTTGATGAAAAAAATCCAAACTTTCCCAATTTCACATTAAAGGAAAAAATAACATTTTCCTCCGTATTTCCCCGATTGTTTAGTTTTTTTTTTCCGAAGCTTCAGAACCCTAGTTTTGTTTAAAATTGTCTTCTCAATGTTGGTTGATTTTTTTTTCAGAGCAGTAAATACTATGGTTTTAGATAATTACAAAGCTAACAAAATTCTTTTTGACTTTTTAGTTGAAACCGTACAATTTCTTGTTTTGAAGGAAAAAAAATATATCTATCTCGGCAAACCCCATTTTAAACAAAACTGCCACAGTTATTTATATCTGCCTCGTTTAAGCTTAAAAAAAATTATCCCAAAAACAGTACAAACAAAAGAGAATGACCTTTGCAATACCACAAGTCTGTGATTTTTGACATGACCCCAAGACGCTGGGAGAAGGGGCGTCATTTCCAGTTTTTCTTGAGGGGGGGGGGAGGGGCAAGATTTTTTTTTCGGCGACAGTGACCTTGTTGCATTTTTTTTATTAACTAAGCATGTATAAGTTAAAAACTTTAATTATAAAACTTCAGTTTTATGTGCAAAAGTTAGCATTATTTAAATAACAAAATACAAAAATATATTTTATACACTTAAAATTCTAAATCCGGGGGGAGGGGGACATTTGTTCCCTTTGCCCCCCTAAATGACGCCCCTGGTTAAAACATCTAATAACTTATCACGAAGCAAAGCTGCAGGTGTGTGCGTAAGGCATTGAAACAAAGTTATGCAGAAATCTTTTCCCGAAAACTTCCGGTCACTATAGGTTACAACGCATTTCGTACACCAGGTAAGGGTTGGTTCACAATTAAAAACGTAAGCACAGGACATACGGCGTAACAGTGGAAAATGTGTACGACCACATGCCTTGTACACAATTAATTCTCAATTAAATTAATATCGTAGCCAATAACATTTTAGATGAACCTGTAACATTCGTTGCTGTAAAGGAATACAACCGAAGGTGTTTAAACAAATTACAAGAGGAGTCGTATTTGAAGATAACCGGAAATACAGAAACAAAACCCCAATAAAATACACAGTGCAAAACATATTTACAATATTAAAACACTGTTTTCAACATCAAAATTTCTTATCCTCATTTTTCTATAGTCTCGTGTATTTTGTTAGGCAAAACCAACAAGGCGGACATTCGGTAAATCCTTTACTGCGATTGGTTGCTGTCCTATGCGGCAGGGGCGTCATTTGGGGCTACAGGGGGGGGGGGCAAATGCCCCCCCCCCCTGGATTTAGAATTTTTGTGTATAAATGTATTTTTTGTATTTTTAAATGTAAATAATGCTAACTTAAGGACATAAAACTGAAGTTTTATTATTAAAGTATCTAATTTATACATGCTTAATGAATAAAAAAGATGCAACAAGGTCACTGTCGTCAGAAAACAAAATCTTGCCCCCCCCCCCCCCCGCCCTGGAAAAACCTGAAATGACGCCCCTGCTATGCGGCCGCCCATGATATGAAATACAATTTCCTCTGACAGCATCTCTATGCACACGACCACTTTTGAGCATTTGTGAATCAGTATATAAGAAAACATAGGTGTCAGTTCCTGTGTGAACGGTCTATGCTCTGTGCTTACTGTTACGATATCTATAGAGATGATGGTTTATCGCGGGAAAACTTGACTGCTTGCTGGATTTCAACACAAACTTAGCTTACAAAAAGATTACTTGCTTTCGCTTGTACTTGGAGCTGTTACCCTATTTGACTGAGCCAATAAGAATCACTAAATTTAGAGATGATGGTACATCGCGAAAATGCTTTGTGTCAACATACCCTTAAAACACTGTAGTTTCTTGCAACATACATGATTGGATGATGTACGTCTGCCACAACGTAGCTGTTTTCCGACCAATAACGGACATGAAATATTACAATTTCGGGATTCTTATTGGCGCAGTCAAATAGGGTCACAGTCCTATGTACAAGCTAACGCCAGTAATTTCTCTGGAAGCTGAACGTGCGTTGTAATCCAGAAACAGTCAAGTTTTCCCGCGATAAACCATCATCTCAAACTATATTGTAATGTTTGGTGCCTGTTATTTGTCGGCGACAACTACGTTGCGGCAGACGTACGTTAGGCAATCACATATGTTGCAAGAAACTACAGCGTTTACAAGACTATGTTGGCACAAAACATTATCACGATAATACCAGCATCTCTTAGTTAATTGTGAACCCACCTTACACCAGGCGACCAGTGACTCGTCGCGCGCCATTAGTTACGACAACACTCTCAGTCGGTGGAAAGTAAACACAACCTGGACAACTGCGACTGAAAGCCAGGGGATTACAGCGGAAATCACATCCTACGGGATTACCCATGATTCATACTGATTCGCAGTGAATTACATTGCTATAAATCACTGGCAGCGGGAGCATTTTACTAATCACCCGTTCACGAGATGCAAAATTACTTCATTTACGCCGACACTGATGCGACTTGTCAGAACCGCTGATGCAGATGTAGAGTGCGCTATCTCGCTAATACCTCCACGACAGCAAATACGTCTCAATTATCGTAAATAAAAACTAAACATTTCGCAGGCTTTGTGACTTTTCAGTTGTGCCGCAGGTACACAGTCATATTTTTGTAAATTTTATAACTTATTCTTCGGTAACTAGCTACCAATGTTTTAAACTTCAAGTGAAATATTTTATATTTAAAATATATTTTTTTACATAATACGTGCACATTTAATTTGTATTTCCATGTTCAAATATTGTGGAAACGACCCGATAAAACGTATTTATCGTTTCTTCTCTTATGGTTAGAGGCAATGATTTTTGGTGAAAAGAATTATGCAACATTTAGTTTCAATGCCTAACGTTCACAGCTGCAGCTCTCATACGTAGTTATTGGCAGCGAGCATTCGTATAGAGGCGTCACTCATTTGACTGAGCCAATGAGAATAACGTTACTGCGCCACCACACATCTGCGATTTGCGGGTCGATCCCAGATACGTTGAGAGTTAAAACCAGCCAATCACTGACCATTAAGCAGAGCTGCAGATGTGAACGCGAGGCACTGAAACAAAATGTTGCATAATTCTTTTCACCAAAATCATTGCCTCTAATTATGGTAATTAACAAACGAGCAGTAATTAAAAGTGTAGTTTTAAGTTAAAATTATTTGTTGAAAATGCTTGATGACCTAACTTCAATGCCGGTGTATGTATGATAAGTTAGACCGCACCAAACTCGTAAATAGAAAATAAATTGCAAATGCTGAGAATAACCTGTCTAAAATGCAAAAAAGCTTTTTCGAAATTAACCAACTTTCATTTTCAAAATGATTGGAATTATAATCAATTAATTTATTACGTTTAGTAGCCTAAGAGTTAATTATACCTCTAAATCGGTTGTAATGTTGGTACTGTGGCTGTAAACGTTTGTGATCGTTATTCGTTTGCAGAAAGTTGAAGGTGTCTTTTTTTTTTTTTTTTGTTTGTTTTGTTTTAAGTCTTTGCATCGTTTGTTTACAAAAGATTAAATCTCCGGCAGTGGCAATAAATCACGAGCCGACAGGCCGTACTGGAAATGTAACATTGAGGTTTACAGCGGGGCTCGAGATGCAGGACAAATGGTTCCACGACGTCGCGCGAAGTCTTTATAAACGATGCCTAGGGCAGAGACGACGGCGAAGGCGGGAAGCACCACTGCCAAGCTATCCAGGCCAAAAGGAAATTAATATTTTTTCCTCGGCTCTCGGCGAGAAATTCAAATTAGTATTTCTACCATCACCCACGACCTAATGCACTTCATCACGGGGCCTGCCAGACGTCACTGGCGCGGAAGTCGCGTGATTAAGGAACTTGGCTGCCGCTGTCGGGAAGGAGAAAGAGAAGTGAGGTAAAAAAAATGGCCTGTCCGGGTTTTTAAAAAATGTTCTGTACTTGACATTCGCGGATCCTCCCTGACAGAAAGAATGTAATACTAGGAATACCGAGAGAGGTGGTGCGACGGCTGCACGTCGTAGGCTACTCGGAGGACCCGGGTTTCATCACCCGCTCTACCATTTTGATTTCGGTTTTCAATGATTACCCGAAAACGCTCCAGACGATTGCTGCCATGGCCGACTCCTCTCCCAGATCCTGTCATTATGCCAAGTTGTGTTATCGTCTATAATGACTACAGACCTGCAAAATTCGCATTATTATTTGGTAACGCGGTAGCCTTCACTGCGCTATACATATACAAACACTTTTCATTAGAGCCACGACTTTATGGCGAAAAGATTTTTGCAACATTTGGTTTCGATGCGTCACGTGCACACCTGCAGCTCTGCTACATCGTCTGTGGTTGGATGATTTTACTCCCACTCACCTTGGCAAATTATAGACGTACAGACTCACAATAATCTTATTCTGATTGGCGCAGTCAAATGAGAAACGTGTCTGAACAAAGACACGCTGCCAATAACCTTGAAACAGAACTGCCGATGTGCACGTGAGTCACTGAAACAAAGTGTGGCAAAAATCTTTTCGTGTTTTCATAGGTAGCGGTGGTGTCACTTGACTGTGACTGCCCTCCATATTACTTGTTACTCTATCGGAGAACTTTTACAACTGGCCAGAAGATGTCTCCTGAGCGCACCACGAAATTTTCGACTAATGCTAGACGTGACACGAGCGTACAATAGTTTGTAGTGCAGACTACTGTTAGAAAATAATGCGCATTTTGCAGGTCCCTATTAATGACTAGGAACCTGAAAAATTCTTTTAGGCGTAATCTAGAGTTCCAGCAACTATAGGTCTACATCACGTTCATAATTGGCCGTTGACTTACTCGACACTCCCGAGAAATAGCTGAGCCAATAATAAAACTGTAACTGAATACAGGCTCATTTCACTGTGTCAGCGGGCAGCTAATAAACAGCTGCTGTCTACACGATTTCACATATATTCTTGGAAGCTAGCCTAGAGGTCAGTGAATCCGCGATTTTTTCCGGCCTCTACTAATGACTTCGCTGTCGACTAGACGAAACCCACTTACCTTGCGTAGAAATACCGTCAGTGCTGTTTGTACACCTCTGTATTTTCATCTTAATTTTATCGAATGTCCGGTGCGATGCGACTACTGTTAGGAGTCGGGAGATGTCCGAGAAATAGTCTGTGTACCACATTCTTTCAAAGTATTGCGAGCACGCATGCCGCTTTGCTTCGTTGTTATTGGCAACCGAGTCTTTGTCCAGTGACGTCTCTCACTCGACTGTGCCAATGAGAACAAGGATACTGCGACACAGCACGTTTGTAATGTACGGGTATCAGTCGCCATATTGGATTATTTCTCGCTTTATATAAGAAAAAAGTGTGAAATGTGCGATTATAGCGTGAATTATATTTATCTTGCTCTATAGTACAAGAATAACATTAGAACTTTTAACGTATATTTAGTCGGCAATCAGGCAAACAATTTCTTTTATACTTTTATTTTGTCTGACTAATATCCAGCAGAACATTTCAGACGCTATGCTAGTACTGTAGCACAAAGTAAGTAGAATTCACGATGTAGTCGCAAATTTCACGCTTCTAATCTCAGAATTAAAAATAAATATATAAAATAATGCAATATGGCGACTTAAAACACTATCAAGAGATGCAAATGTGCAGCACGTAAGGCATCGAAACAAGCTGATGCAAAAATAATTTCCCGAAAATCAAGGATCAAAGACATCGATGTTATTATGTATGTAGAAGTGATGGTATACCGCGAAAATGTTTTGTGCCAACATACCCTTGAAAACACTATAGCTTCTTGCAATTTGTATGATTCGGTGATACTCATCTGATGCAATGTAGCTGTGTGCAGACCAATAATATGCATAAAATATTACAATAGCGGGATTCTTATTGGCTCAGTCTAATAGGGTAACAGCTCCAAATCTTCTGGTAAGCTGAACGAGTGTTAAAATCCAGCAAACAGTCGAGTTTTCCCGCGATAAACCATCATTAGAGATGATGGTATATCGCGAAAATGTTTTGTGCCAAGATAGCCTTGAAAACACTGACACAACGTAGCTGTCTGCAGACCAATACCAGGCATCCAATATTACAATATCGGGATTCTTATTGGCTCAGTCAAATAGGGCAACAGCTCCACGTACAAGCTAAAGCCAGTAATCTTCTGGTAAGCTGAACGAGTGTTGAAATCCATGAGTCAGTCAACTTTTCCCGCGATAAACCATCATCTCTAACCATCATATCTATATATACGTCAAGAGTAGGGCCACGGACTTGTCTCGTAAAGAATTTCGCCCCAGTTTGTTTCACAGGCACATCTGCAGTTTCGCTTCATAATTAGCGATTGGGTAGTTTGGCTCTCACGTGTCTTGAGGTTCTACCAACAAATCACAGACGTGTGGTGTTGCAGTAACCTTGCTGTGATTGGTACAGACGTCACTTCACACAGACACTCTGCCTATAACCATGAAGCATAGCTGTAGATGTGTACGTATGCACTGAAACAAACTGGGTCAAAATTCTTTACGCAAAGTGTCATGGCCCTAGCCACGAGGGAACACTACACCACAGGTAATTAGCTATACAGAAGCGAAATGACGTGGCGGTGTCTTTGAAATACGCTAAGTATGTCATTGGTTACACGAGGCTCTAGATAACAGACCTTGCGTCTGATTGGCTGCTACGTGCTGTGGAACGTTCCTCGTTGGCTGGATTTATTTTGGAATGTTCTTCCAGCAGTTGTTCATTGGTTAGTGACTTCCCGCCACACCACTAGCTCGCGCGTCTCTAGATCGCCTCACTTTCGCTTCTGTATTTTGAGGCATTCTGTGACCAAGTAACCGGCGCAAGTGAATGGGACCCGAATTAAAACACGCAACATCTTGCATTTAATTCAATAAATTTCGTAGAAGGTAATTTCTGCGATATTCAGTGTGATAACACGTATAGTTCCAGCGAACAAAGTCATAAATTGCGTATTGATTGCGCAACAAGGGAAGAGTCAAATTTGAGCAAAATATTCTTCTAACATAACTTGAGAAGACGCATCAGCTAACCAAGAACAAAATACATGATGGACTACTAATAAGCTAATTAGCTAAAATACTGCACAAAAATATATATTTAATGAGCATTAATTTAAAAAACTTGTTTATGCTAATTCTGTATTATTTTGAATATCAGTATTACACCCATTGAAAAACTACAACTACACTTTACTTATTTCTATACTCTATCCACTCTAAGATTGCAGTAGAACTAAAAATTGCTAAGGAAATAAAATCTAAACAATTTAATTATATCTTGATTCCATACATTGTGACTGTTCGGTAACATAGTAACCTTGAATTTATCAATCTTACAAATGAAATTTATGCTGTGCAAAAATGTTAATGTCATTCACTTGAATGAATTAGCTGCAACCTAAGAATGTATAGAGTATAGAGCATCTTACTGTAACGGTCGACAACTGATGGCCAGTGATTTAGATCTGAAGCAAAGTTGTTCAGAACATTACGTCAATAGCTAAATTATAAGATCGAAAACGAAATCACAAAACCCGTAAAGTGAACAAGAATAAGCAAATACGGCAAAGTGTATTCGTGCGACAACTAAAAAAGACGAAAACCAGAGTCCCGGAAATTCGTCGACGTTTCGACTGGATTCCACCACTACAGGTTAGAAAGAAAATGAGTTTTCTTATGAGAGAGTTTGACACAGGGAATAATTCTGCCGTTTATTTCGCTGCTATCGATAACAGGTGTAGTAAAATACGAAACCGTAGTAAAATTAACTCTAACTAGGCTTGGCAACGAGATATGTCATTTCGTTTGATTTTAAGAGGAAAACAAAGCAATTTCGCCTTTCACATTTGGCCCTATAAATTTTTTTGTTAATTTAAAATTCGCGAAAGCTCTGTGATTGGTCAGTTTACACATCCAACAGGTACCAGACTTAAGCGGCAGAAATGTCCCTGTTTCAACACAGAATTAACCTAAGTAAGTGTACACTATCTTCAGCTACTAGTTCATAGTGTGCTGCTCCGGTGAGTGGCCAGGTGTACTTATGACAAGGTATTGAGGGAGTGTGAGTGTTTTCATGTAGGTCTGCTACTGGTTCACAGTCCTCGCGGAAGATTTTCATTAAGAGGCCTCCCTACCTACGCTTAAAACGCGTTGCAGCGAGTTACGGCTATTCTTTTTTGACGAAACTATTTAACGGAAAATATATTTGTATGTCTACGGAAAGAACACACACTCCAAACTGTGTCGCTGTAGTTTTAAAAATTCGGCACGTTAATTAGAAATCTAATTTTTTGAGTCCCTCAAAATGTCCAAAAATGGGATTTCCAGACAGTCGTTTACAAAAAAATAACGAGGATTCGAAAAACACAACTATAGAAACAAGTGTTAGACTTTGAACTATATTGTCCACAAATAAAATATTGAGGACACCGTTTAAAGTCCCATAGACGGCGTGTAGTGCCTTACTATTATATTTTTTCCTGAGTCGCTTGCGCGGAGAGGCGATAATACTATACATACGCGGCGGTATTACCGCTCCTGCCTCACACACACAAACACATCCTATCTAGGGAAGGCCCTTAACAATGGTCCAGTAGCGAAAATAAGTGACTTGCACGCGAGTTTCAGCTGTAACGTCTCATCAAATGAATCCGTGAAATGTCCGGGTCTCTAGCGATTACTCGCCTGGACTAAGTGGTAATAAAAGTACGTAACAAAGTGAAGCTCGGAGACTTCCTAGCGGCAAGGACAGAAAGTTCTTCGTGCTGTATCATCTTTGCCCGAGGATGTAGCCAGCTGTTTTGTAAACAGACCACGTAACATTGACCGCTAGGAAGCATGCGTCGGCCCTGGTTTATTTTATAAACTAAGAACAGTTCCGTAAAACTGCTCGAGGTCAAACAAAAGCATTTACTAACCAGGGTTACAACTTGAGCACTAAAGATTTAACCTTTGAAAAAAAAAATCACTAGTCATTACTGCATACACGCCACCACTAACAAGAATTAATTTACTGCTTGTATGGTTGGTAGCGATTCATTGCATGTAGTTCCGTGTATTTTCCTATTTGTATACAACATTAGTGGAAGAACATATGATGAAATAGACCTCTCTGTGTTTAATATACTTCAAAATATTTACTTATGATCTTATTGACATTCATACTTACAATATAAATAGACTCTATTGGCGCGAGAATAATGTGACGCTATCGCCGACCTCGAGTCATCTTGGTCGTTATCGCTTGCTCCGCGCTTCAGACAGTTCAAAACTCCACGGACAGGTGGCATCAGAGTTAGGTTCTCGCCGCCAAGTTGCATCATTTGCGTGTGTATGTCCGTTGTGCGTATAAACACATTCAAAACTATTGGAAATTACTTTGAGTATCATTGCCGAAATGATGTGAAACAATCGGTAATCTGTAAATTATGTTTTACGATTGCCAGCCTAGAAACACACTTTTTATTTCACATGTTAAGAAAATACGTTATTTATTGTTTCTGAAGTGCGTCGTCGTTGTTCGTGGCAGTAGAACTGAACGGAACTTGAATTATTGAATTGCGTGTGTCATGTCTGTTTTTAGTGGCGGTTATGAGTTACAAATTCAAATAAAATATGCCTTCATTTACGGGATTCGTAACGGCAATAATGCGTGTTGTTTAGATTAGTCGATGGACAGAAACCAGACATTAACTCGCAGGTATTTATAACTAAGATTACTGTTTTTATATCTTATATTCAGCCCCCGTGCATTTAATGAGTAGATATTGTAGCTGAAATTTATTGGAGCAGTTTAATGTAGTTTTAAACATTGCACGACCCTATGTAAATAAAAGCACGTGGCATAATTTGTGTTTACATTCGGCGAAAAGTTATAAACCGTCAGGAAATAGAAATTTATCAGGACTTTTTTGAGTGTTCACTTTATCCCGAATCACCTTTACCTTCCTGCTACATTGCGGGATCGCGGCGTAGGATCATGAGAGCAATAAGGTCGACTGTTGTCTACGCACCACTTGCCTCTTAGCCTCTACGGGCAAGTCGTGGAGTGCAGCCTTCTGGCCGGCGACCCACCTGAGAGTGACTAGAGGTGATATTGTAATTTTTGTTTGCCACATAGTAAAGCAGGAGTACGAGGAAAACTATTTAGTGACTGTATGTACAATTATAAGAGACCCCGAAATTTCGCAAATTCATTTGGGATAACGTTAGATTCCAAACTCCTATACACGTAAATTACGTTCGTATTTTGGTCAACTCTTCCTTTAGAACTGTCAACCAATAGCTAGAGGCACGAGTATTTCGCGTATTCATCTGGCAACAGCCTAGACTTCTCAGTTCTATACGTATACCGGCTGAAGCCGAATATCCATTGGCTTGTATCAGTACAAACGTGTATAGCACGTGGTATCTCCACAACTTATTCCTCTATTTATAACTGGCTTGCAGTCGTCAAATGTGTGTTAAAACAGCTCTCGTCTAATCACAGATGTATTTTCACGTATTTACGATCAAAAATGTAATGCCTGGTAAGCTTTTGCCAGAAGGGCGGTCACAGTTATTGTGGAGGCATCTCATTGGTTGTAATCAAGTGGCTGACGGACGGACGCGAGGAGTTACACTGTAAAAAACTTCCTAAAATGTTTAGGACGTAATTAACCTAAACGCAGTATGTGACCGTCTTGTAAACATGCAAACTTTTACACTTGTTACAATACAAGTCTGGTAACTTCAGTAGGCCTATACGTGTGACTGTTTTATAAAAACGTTTAAGTGTGTTACCAGGGGAAAAAAATTCAACTATACCTACTTTCTTAGCGCTCCTATACGCACGTGTGGCAAATTTACAAACTATTTTATAGTGTGTACTTTAATTCCGGCAGATTCAGAGATAGGCTATGTTATCCACAACACTGTGCAGCCTACCACAGACGTATTCGCCCCCGTCAGACACCGTTCCCGCCATATCGCATCTGTATATATGGCTATTCTGTGGTTCAGCGAAGTGGCGGGGGAGACGAGGCAGCTGTGTGTGGTATAGAGAGAGCTTCCAGCAGAGTGTCGGCGTCAATTGACTCAATTAGCGCCTATGTGGTCACAGCACGCGGCTCGTTGGCCTGCCTACTCATGTCGTGTGTCGGGCTTGGTCGCACAGAGAAGAGAGACAAATACAGATACAGCATTGGCAATCTATACTGACGTCAATCTGACCGTTTATTCACAATATGGCGGAGTGCAATCAGCTGTTCCTAACCCACAGCCGTAGAAGAACAGGTCTGGACACTCGCCTGGAAACTTGACCCCCTTGTTGTTTGGCTGTAGTTCACTAAGTTCACGACAATGCTATAGGTTTTTGGCGCTGCAGTTAGGGCGGTCGGCTCAAACTCCGCCCACTTCCTCCCCACTAAGATAAACAATTACCAAAACGTATTTTTTATCAATTTATGAAATACTTCCTTCGTTCACAAATTTAAGAAAAGGCTCCAGCAATCTTTATTTACTTTATAAATTTAACAATGAAGAAAAGAGGACTGAGTTTGAGTCCGACCGCCCGGAAAACAGCGCCAAAAAGTACGACATTCTCGGTAGCTTGACGAACTACAGCCAAACAACAAGGGGGTCAAGCAAAATGCATTGTTAGATAGGCGAGTGTCCAGACCCGCTCTTCTACGACCGTGTCCTAGATGTATGGAGAGTTGAGGTTATGGTTGTACAGTCCATAACCTAATTATACACGTTGCTGTGGTAACAAACAACTCTTTTTATTTCAATTGCGAGTGTCAATATGGCTAATATTAATTATATTACAGGTTAGATAGTACGTTTTTTTATGGGAGAACTTGGCACAGGAAAAAATGCTGCCACTAGTTTCGCTTCAATCGCTAATGTACCAGATAAATACGAAACCGTAGTAAAATGAAATTTAATTACACTTAGAAATGATGGAAATCATAATTTTATTTTGAAGAGAAAAGAAACAGATTTCGCGTTTTAAATTATTAATTTAATGTAACTTAAAATTCAGAAAAATTATTTGATTGGTCAGTTTGGTGCACTACCGATACCATAGCGCTCAAGCGGCAGAACTTTTCCCTGTGACAAACTTATAAAATTTATCTTTCTAAAGTGTAGTAGAATTAACCTTAATATGGCTGACAGCCTCCTCCCCCTTCTGTCTTATGGCCTCACATCCCTCGCCATAGAACATACGTCATGCTCAGTCTGTATGTTTCTCTAATATCTGTGTTCGCGCCTGCGCACAGTAACTTGCGAGTCCAATCTGCTGCCAGATATTAAAGCGAAACTTGCATGTGCATAGTAATAACAAACTGGATAATGAGCAAAACATTTCTATACTTTAAACCATATGTCTACATACAATACATACACACTAAGAGAGTGAAGATAATTTGGTCAGCGCTTATCATCGAGGGCTTCAGCGTTGGTGAGGGTTGACATGACGTGAGTATATAACAGCGCCGGAATGAAAGGGCGGGGGAAACGGGAGATCCCCGAGAAAACCAGCTGACCTACGACATCGTCTGGCACGATTCAAGGGGACCGACCCCGCCGGGAATCGAACCCGGATCACCTTGGTGGCTCCTTACACACTAAGATATCTTCGTATAATTGAAGACCTCGGAAATAAAATTATTTTAACCCTCATTCCTGTAGCGTTCAGCTCAGGTGTAATAAAGTATGTCAAATCTGGACAAAAAGTTACATGAATTTATCATTTATTGTGTGGTTTAAAACAAACTACGAAAGTATTTAGTAAATACGTATTAGTTTTTAATTTATGGATATAAATATTTTTCGATGGCTGTCTTACAATGTGGGTTATAATACTATTTACTCTCGAGGTCTTCAATTTTGTATGTACTTAGATGATTTGCCACGCGTCTGTACTGCACGCCATAATACTGTATGTATGCGGAGGTTCTTGAAGTTTCTCAGCAAGTTAATAAATACAGTAAGGAAAATTTCACGAGCTCAATGAACAACATGTCAGAATACACTGTCCTGCACATACTCAAACTACGCCCATCTGTCCATTAGCTGCTACTCACTGGAACGACAAACAACGAACCAATAGAAGGCGGCTTGAGTACATACAAGAAAGTGGATTCTAACATGCCGGCTATTGAACTCGCGAAATTTTCCTGTCCATACTAATAAATAAAAACTATACAAAAAAGGCAGTAGTCACTGTGTCTGCTGCAAGGAAGGGGAGGGAGAAGTCAAATACCCTGTCAAGCATGTAGTTCAGTAGATTAGGGTCTACGCAATTTAATATTTCTGTGCTCTGCTAGAAAACGCAACTAAGCTTGTTGTATTATTCTGAGGGAATTTATTTTTACTACCCTGATATCCTGAATTTCCCCAGCCGCAAGCATACATAGCTAGAGTCCTGGGAAATCTCTTGGTCATTACTCTCGCGAGCTACATTTTCCAATGCGAGCAAATTAAAAATGCCAATCTGACATTTCCCAGTGTATTCCTGTCGGTCGCCACGTCTTTGCTTCTGGGGGGGGGGGAGAAATGCTGTGAATGAGGGGTGAGGACAATCCAGCAATTTCGTTAATTCCTCCAAAATCAACCCCAAATCTGTCGGCGGCCAGGAGGCGTGTGCAGTAATAATGTAATCACCTGTGGTTTCTTAACAAGTAAACCGGTTTCCTGCAATCGATCATGTTTAACTCCCAGCTTTCTGGGAAGAGAATTGTGCAAATCTGGCCAAATAAACTAAGACAATATCAAACTGCACCCAGGTACCCGTCGCTAGCCCTAAAAATATTTTACTGATTAAGAAATTTAGGTGAACTGACATTGGGACTTTAGCAAATTAGGGAAAACGACTTTGGGACTATCGAATTTGGAAAAAATCACTTTGAAAACAAAGAATTTAGAACAAAATGACCTTGGGACTTCCGACTTTGAGGACGATTATTTTAGGACTAGTGTTTATAAAGAAGCTAATGACTTTATGGCAGTTAACTTTAGGGCTACAATTTGTTATGAGAGCAGTAGGATTTTTAGGGCTAGTTACTACAAATCAATTGACTCCAGGGCTGTCCTCCTGCACACAATCCTGTCTACCTTCCTGGAGAAGACACAACAAAACAACACAGGCTCGGCGCGGCCTCAGTGGTAACTACCACTTCCGTCGCTGTCGCAGTCCTCTTATCGAAAAACTTGCCATTCTCCCACCTTACCCCCCCCCCCCCCCCCCCCCCCCCCCCCCCCCCCCCCCCCCCCCTCAACCCATTACGCCAAGCCACATCATCCCGAACTAATCTCGTTCACCTGTTCAGGAGCCTAGAATAGCACCAACCTCCGAAGAGCGTTTTACACCGCTCCGTTAAACAGACAACAGCTGAGCGACAGAAAAAGTGTGTCCGGGAGAGAGGGAGAGATGATGAATTACTTCCATATGACAAATACTGTTCAACTTGATTACAGTACTCTTCGTCTCCTGTTTATCAATGGAAAAATATTAATGGTCGGATGTTAAGGGCGCTGCCTACCTGCACGTTACAGACTCAGAAGCGATAGAGCTACACTGGCAACCTTCAAGCTCGTACCAAATGCCACATCGCTACAACGAGCCAAGCAGTGAACTAGCGTGCAAGATTCCCGCAGATCCATTTTTACTACTTTAAGCGGTGACCATATAATTTTACTGGCAGGGAGTCTAGCAAACTTCAGTACAAGATTCTATCCAAGGTTCATATAGATCAGGTTAGAACGTTTTAAAGTACGGACAGAAAAAAACGGTTTTATGGTGGATGCAAAATATGTTGTCAATATGGACCTCACGAAATAGCTTGGTATTAGTTACAAAATGGTCTATGTAGTCACTGTAAAACTTTACTGGGAACAGCGAAATATTTTGTGTTGACCAATAAGTATTTTTTAGTGAGAAAAGGCAGTTTTTAGCTATGTTGGAGGTCCTAGGAACAGTGTTTTAATGAGCACGATGTCTGAAGACGCCCGCCTACTGGCCGTGTATTTGTGTGAGCGAGGCACGGCACGAAGGGCGATGTTGACCAGCTCCTGTGACGCGGTATCACCTCTAGCGCAAGACACTGAAACGGCGTGCAGTGGTATCGTAGAACACTCGCCTGACTGACACTTTCAGTGGTGACCCCATCTTTTTATTGGTGGAAAGTTTTAAGGAAAGTC
>PNEQ01024440.1:0-42650 GCA_003012365.1 Medauroidea extradentata | reverse complement strand
TGTTATTTCTTAAAATGTAAAGCAATATAACAAGTGCTGAAACAATTAAAGACCAAATAGCCTAATTTATCAAAAGAATAAAAATTATTAAGTCAATTTTAAACTATTACCCATTTCACGTAATCATTGAAATTACATTTTCAACTTACCTTATCATAAATTTCTCCACGCGGTACTAATAAAAATTTTTCTGAATCATACTGTATTAAAAACCGAAAATTTTATATTAAAAATACGTTAATATCAAACATATGTACCGAGTTTGGTGATTTCCAGATGCGTGGTTAGTGTAGATAACACATGTGATCAAGAAAACTTAAGATACTCACATTACCAGCGTTTTGATAGGCTAATGTAAACAACATCTCTCTTCAAAAAATTAGTTTTGTTTGTCTCATGAAGAAAAAACGTTTTAAATGACCGTCATTATGAAAATATGAACTAAGTACAAATAAGTCTAATCAACTTTGTCTACTGTCATATATTTTTATCAAGTTTGATTACATTAGCTCCGTATGTTCGATTTTTTAATGTGGAGGAGAAATTGAGAAATACACAAACGAACAATGGAAAGTAGACTTAAAGAAAAAGAAGAAAAGCCTTCGAGGTCCTAACATACTTGTGCACGTCATTGTGGTAGCCGTTTTCCCATGCCTCCGAGAAGTGCGCTAAGATTCGGCCGTTACCAGATTATTCGAAAACTGCTCAACGCACATGAGTGATGTATGCTTAGGAATATTGTTCAAAGATTGCTATACGCGTATATACGAATTTCTGGTTCAACAGTAATCATTAAAGCATATTGTTAAGCGGCCAAAATGGCAAACATGGGTGTTTTAGCGGTGCTTTTCGAGCATTGAAATCTTGCTACAGAATCTTCTATAGGGTGCAGATGTATACAACTCACCTTTATCGTCAAAATGACAGCTATGTCTCGTAGAGGTGAGTTTCGGCGAAAAGACAGGACGCCAGTTAGTTACTTGTGCCTAGAGGTTAGGGTAATGAGTGATGTGCATGCTTTCTCGAACTTACAGCTTCCGCATTTGTAGATCTCCAACGCGCAAAAGACGTCCACGTAGATACCAATTTATTAAAAAAATAACTTACTTTTTTTTACTTTGCACAAGAGGGTGTAATTTTATTTTTAATACTTAAATTTCGAAAAATATATTACATAAGTTTCAATCTATATTACTGTATTTATGATTTATTCTAATTTGAAACAATTTGAAATCCAATACATTACGTTTTAAAAGTAAAAAATAAACGCATTTTTGTTAAATAGCTGTTGAAAGTCACTGCTACTTATTCTATAAAACAGCACTGCCCAGTGCCGCTTTCATTTAATTATAACCGCACACGGGACGGCAAATAATAATCCATGACTTATCCGATACC
This sequence comes from Medauroidea extradentata, assembly GCA_003012365.1. Classification (NCBI taxonomy): domain Eukaryota; kingdom Metazoa; phylum Arthropoda; class Insecta; order Phasmatodea; family Phasmatidae; genus Medauroidea; species Medauroidea extradentata. The sequence goes on along the minus strand of PNEQ01024440.1, from coordinate 41,252 downwards.
TTTAGAACGTTTAGGAATACGGTTGCGAGATAGGACTCGACCCTCTCTTTTCTGTATCCGGAGATGGTCATGTCCCAACAGGTTCACCGTACATAAACGCTTGCCTGCCAAAAATCGCATTTAACAAAACGAGAGTCAACAAACACAAGAAAATGGTACTTAAAATAAAACTTTACGATGGCGAGAATGTTAAGTGATAAGCTACAAGCTTTTCAAAAACTTAAAACTATTAAAAAATAAGAAAATTAATATTTTGAGGAGTGTTTGCTAAATGAAGGCTTTAATACAAAATTTTTGCACTAGATTGACATCAGCGCAGTTAGCTCAGGTGGCAAGGCGCTTGATCTGTATGTTAATTATTCGGGTTCGAATCCTGGCTCATACAAAGTTTTTTTAATTTTTTTATATTACACAGAATATTATTAGTAGTATTGCGATTACTTTAATTTTAAGAAATATCGTTTATATACATTAAAATAACATGATATCCGACCGTTACGATGTTTATAATGAACTATTGGTAAAGAGTACAAACTAATTGGTTTTCGCTGTAAATAACATACAAAACATATATAAAAATTATTATTTTGAATGTTTTACGTTCTGTAAGAAATTTTTTACTTTTTTTTTTTTGCTAACAAAAAAATAAGAAATATTGTGTCTAGAACGATAAAAATTTGTCGTCACGTTCAGATGCACGTATTATTTTTTTTTATTATTTTTTTTTTTAGATATTAAAATGACACAATTAAACAATTAATTTTCCGGGATAATTTTAATGCTCATTACAACACTTAACACTCAATTAAAATTTACTAATGCATCTTCGCTTTTCATTTTGATGCTTATAAAATAACAATAACGCAGTGTAAACATTATAAATATAGGCATTCTAATTTGTCCACATTGCCCTAATCATGCAAAAAAAATCGTAATTAGTAAACATTTTGCATCACAAAGAAACATGTTTCTTTAGAAACCACTAAACATCTGCGATATATTTACTATCAACATATTGTAAATAAAAGCACATTTCAGACGTTGACAGTTGCCAGGCAACATATTTTAAAACATCTCGCGCGCTGTATCAGTGTTATTCTGAAGCCTTCGAAAATTGTCAAAAACACCTTTTTATTTCATATATTTAAAAAACAAGTAATAGCCTGTGACAAAAGGAAAAAAAAAACTTGTCGGTTTAGTGCGTTAGAGGTGATGAGAGACCTCATTTATGTGCCACTGTTGCCGTGACAATACCTTAGTCTTTAGTATTTAGTTGCGGTGTAATAATATATTATATTTTAAGAGTAATTGCGAATTATGTTTTGAATATAATTCCACGTGTCCGAATAATATGCTAATATAACATTTCAGGTCATAATCAGCATAAAAATATGAACGGAAACACTGCGATCGCGTGGCTACTCTACCTACAGTTTTAACTTTTAACAAGAAATTGTTATTGAATATTTTAATTGTGACCGTTATAATCCTTGATTTTTATCTCTTTGTTACTGTAATTATTTTGTAAATAAATTCAAATGCTAAATAATACGATTCAAAAGTACAAAGTTTAACGTGTTCTTGTTATAGCCATGGTAAATCGGCAGCGCTCATCATGCCTTCATTTGTTTTTAGTGTCGCGCGGGTCGGCGAATAATAAGCTGTGACTTACCTGACACCATCTTGGGACACGGCGCAAAAACACGTCTAGGAATACGCTCAGCGAGTAAGGTCTCTGCCGTTGCTTTTCTTGCACGTGAGATGGTAGTGCTTATGTAGACCATAACTTTTTGTTTAGGAATACCGGCCTTAGTCTTGAGGCGGCCACAGTTGTGGTAATGTAAGGTTTCCCAAATAATCACAGCTGGGCCATAAACCCTAAAGGAGGATTATGTTAAGCATACTCTGCAAACTCCCTTATAGAACTCTGACAGAAAGCAAGGAAAAACCTAGATTGGAAACAAGAGAGGATTTATTCAGAACTCTCGATGAAGTAAAAAAAAAATTATTTTTCATGTGGTTCACATGGCCTTGGTAGGACATCTGTCGCATGCCACCGTATGGACGCAGGAGAGGCAAGATGTATCACGCAACCTCCTTGGCAGATGTCTAAGAGGTTTAAGGCTTTCTGCAGAAAAATTAAGGATATCGATGTGAAAGTGCAATTAATCAGCCCATGATAATCTCCCATTGTGTTGAATAAGAACGAAGATTGCTCTGCAAGATTTTGTGGAGATTACTGCCAGAGGAATGATGTGACCAGGAAATACATTTACCCACTATTTTTGCTGGATGACACATTGCATAGACTGGCTGTGTAAAAATGGTCCTGCACCTTCGACATGAAAAGTTTTTATTGACAATTTGATGAAGATAGAGAGAAGTCTCCTTTTTCTGTACAAGGAAAAAGGGACTTGGCAATTCAAGGTCGTGCCTTTTCGAATGTGCAATGCTCGAGTGACATTCGAACAACTAATGGTAATACTATAGTATATTGGTCAGATTTATTTAGATTATATTCTTATCATAGGGAAAACATTCGAAGAGTACTTTGCATGTCATTGTTAGTTGTTGCAGACTGTAATTTCAGATAATTTTAAGCTAATTCCCACAAATTGCCACACATTAATAAAATGAATATCCTAGGATACATAATGTAGGCTGAATAGATTATAAGCCTATCCTGAAAAGACAAAATGAATCAAAGACTAGCCACAGTCAACTGATCGGACTCAAGATAGAATATTTCTGGAGATTCTGCTTATTTATTCGGCGTCTTTGCATTAGTTTTCCACAAAGGGAAAGCAATTACTAAAGTTGTTTGAGATGAAAAACAATTATCTGGACTCCCGAATGTGAATCCTCGCTGAGAAAATTTTAATAGTTTCTCCTCCTGTCCTAGGCTACTCTAGCAGTGAACATGGGTTAATTTCTTACACTGATACTAGTGATGTGGGGATTTATTTTGTGTTGTTACAGATAAAGGATGGAAAACAAACGGCCATTAGAATATTTCAACAAAGTGTTACATAACCCGGAAGAAGTTATTGTGTACCTAGCAAGGAACTCCTTATAATAGTTACGGTCATTTCATACTTTCAATGTTGCATACACAGAAAGCATTTTATTCTAGGAACAGCTTATCCTTCATTATACTGGCAAGTGAATTTCAGAAACCCTTAAATACAAATGGCTCGGTTAATACAACACCTCCGAGAATATTATTTTGAAATACAGCACCGGCCTAGATGCCTACACAACAACGTTGATGCATTTTCCAGGAAGCCACATGAGCCAGTGTGCTCCGATTTTAAGCACCAAGAGGAGAAGTCTAGAAGACACCAACTGCTCGAAGAACAAGAATGCAAGAGTTTACAACAAGCAATGAACTTTCTCCTTAGAGTGATAAAAATATTAGCACAGATCAGAGAAATTAACTTGCTCTTAGTCCAATATTACAATAGAAAGAAAGTGATCAGCATCCTGGGTGAGCAGATTTATTTATACAAGTGCTACAACCACAGCATACTGGATACAATCGGATTCTCTAGCCTACTGGAACTGAGAAAGTGCAGATGCAATGGCAAACAAACACATCTACAACTGGTACTCACAGAAATGTGAGTTTCAGAGGTGCTGAAGAAACTTCATAGTTCATCAGCTAGAGGAATTTTGCAATCAGAAAAACTCTCATCTCTACTTGCAGAGAGATATTAAAAGTTGTATCAGAACATATTAAGTATGTATGTGCTTGGAGGAAGGAACCAAGAACTAGGAGACGATGTCATCTTCAAAATATGTATTTGGAACTCTGTTTGAGAGGTTGGCAGAATAAATGTTTATTTCCTTGCCATTAACAATGCGGAGCTATCGGCACCTATTTGTGATGCAAGATTATTTCACAAAGTGCCCTAAAGTCATATCGATACCTGATCAAGAAGCTAACATTTTGGCTGATACATTAGATCAGCATGTATTCTCAATGTTTGGAAAGTCACTTGAACTTAACTCTGACCAGGGCTACAACTTATAAGCCACACTGTTCCAGGTGGTGACTAAATTCCTATAAATGAAGAAAACACTGATTAAACATTTTTATCCTCAGACTGGATGGTCGAACAGCTAAACCATTCTTTAGAAGAATATCAGTCAATTTTTGTAGCAGGTAATCAAAAGGACTGGGGCTCCAAGGTGCCCCTAATCTAACCTCGATTATTGGTAAGCTGTCCATGAAGTAATACAGATAACGTCTTCGAAGTTGCTCATAGGGAAATACCTTCGCCTCCCAGGTGATGTGTTGTTTGAGTGACTAACAAAAGTAGATCAGCTGGCTTCACTGACCAGTTATGCCAGTGAACTGTGTCGCAAGTTGGGCATTATCTGTGACTTTGTTCAGCAACATTTAAGGGTCAAGAGTGACTAGAAGAAATTGAGGTACGAGTGGAAGGGACTTAAAGAAACATTTAGAGAGGGGCAGTTGATGTGGATGTACAACCTCCAGCAACGAAAAAAATTATGCTCTAAACCATAGAAATGCTGAGAAGGTCCTTACTAGTCAAGATGATGAAATATGTGGTTTTCTGGATTATTTGCTGAGTCTCTCAGGCAAGAAAACCCTAGGTAGTAAATTCAGACAGATTGGCTCTCTATGATGTACAATAGACTACTATGTCTGTTCAGTACGAACAGCATTACAAGCCGCGACTCTCGTGCGAGAAGCATAAGTTGAGTAGCCAGCTGCAGGTAAAAAGGACAGCAGCATGCTCTATGCGACTAGCGTTTCTCTTTTTATCTTGCCGCAGCGACCATCTGGATTTTCGTAAACACTCAGATAACAGTTAGTATCACAGCCAAGAGAATTCTTCGACGTACTCATTGGTCTCCGACTTTCACTAAGCCCTGATGCAACATGTTTCTCGTATCTCTGAGACAGAGATGCTACACGACATTTCTGGACTCCTGATGAAGCGTATATAAGAAATCTTTGCTGCAGGCTTGAATAGTATATTTCCCGAGAGGCTTCTTGTGTGCGAGTGAGTTAATTGTGGGGACAGTGGTGGGCTGTAAAAATGTTTTCAATTATTAGTGTCGATGAAGGCATTCTGCGAATTCTAGAGAGCCAATGTGATGCTCCTGAGATAGGATATTGTGCCCACCTAGTGTTTGAAGATACTTTTAATTGAAATATAGAGCTTGTGTAGAGGACTTATAATTGAATTTGAATTTATAAAAGATATAATTAGGCAGAACATGGGCTGCAACAAATTTTGTGCATCTAGTGTGCCAGCATCGAATGTTGGGAAGGGGATTTCTGTCAAGTCTGTTCCTTGCGATTGCCAGATGTCATGACAAGAGTATAAAAACTAATTCGAGATTGTGCAACCATACATAACTGGCCTGACTGGCAATGCGCCTACTGTCTTGGTGCCGTGAACAACAACGTCTAGAATTTTCGACAGTATTCACTGACTTGGAGCAGCGCTTCAGAGGCAAGTACTTATTACACGCCCACCATGCCGTGCTAAGAAGCCGCACCCAGACATCAGGGGAACCACAGCAAGGATTGTGGCAGGATATTGTGCGACTTGCCTATTTGTCGCTCTCGAGGGGTGTCCAGTAGAGGTACGAGATATCATAGCAGTCGGCTTCTTCGTCGATGCAATCACCGACGTAGAGGTGTGACATGCATTGCGCCTAGCTGCCCCAAGGACCGTGCAGGATGCCCTCGCCAGAGCACTGCAGGTCTAATCTGCAAGAGAGCCATCAACTCGTCATGCTGTACAGGCGGTTGCACTGTTGGGCGACGAGAGAATTAACCGCTTCGAGAACATACTGAAGATAATGTAAACCACAATGAATGTAATAAAAAATTGAATTTCTTCGATTTCATGTCTCCCTCTACTACAGAGGCAACCAAAGTGTTGGAAGTTTGAGCAATATGGACACCTGAGAGCCCAGTGCACGTAGCTGCAGTAAAATAACACTAACTAAGAGCAATATGAGACTACCCAATCCACCCAGCCATCGGGTGTGCCTCACTCTCGACCAGAAGGGCGACAGAAGTATTGGACGTGTGGATGACATGGGCATCTGAGATCCCAGTGCCCATAATGGCAACCTAATAAATGTAGTAATGAGTAAGGACGAAATCTTATGGAGGGAAGAATGGTGAAGGTAGAGAAAAGGCCCCATTATTTCTTTAAGTACACTGAGTGAGACAACATTTTTATGCAATCCTAGTGGACGGCAGACTTGGTAATGTTTCTTGCCACATGGTTGTAGACACCTGAGCAACTATTACTGCTGTCTGACAGGACATCTTGAGGCCTTGTCGCCAGCAGTCACAGGGATGTAATTTCGGACGATGCTTTCTGACGACAGTGACAGGCGAGACCACAACAGAAAAGGAAGAAGGTACAAGGGTGACCTCTGAATTTAACACGAAGTGTATATAGCCGACATTAAAGATGAATATTTACTGAATCTTTATGTGTTAAGCACAGACATTCAATTGAGAGTACTAAAGACCAGCAAATGAGAACTGGTAATGGTGGCACGAAACGAAATATCCTTACCAGCCAGCTGCCGATTAGTGTGATGCGAGACGACTGTGCTGCCGGCATCCAGTGATAGTGTGAGCCCTGCACACTGTCAAGGCAATTTTGTGTGGCGTATAGCTCTAGTCAAACATTTAAGAAGAGGAAGCGGTTTACCTTTTGAGGTGGGGTAGCAATATCATTGGTTTCTCTGGGCTCTGGGAATCTACATTTTCGAATGGTCAACTAGACGGACAGTACAATCCGACTTGAGAAGGGGGCCAACATAGGCACATACAAGCAAGTCTCCCAAATAACTACAAATGACAAGTGATTCATGAAGTCAGAGGACCATGATGGCCCTATGCCAGAACCATGCAAGGAACTACAGACTAGAACTGGAGCAAACCTGAACCGGAGACAAGAAATGCTGCTGCTAGAATATAGCTCTGTCTCCCGAGCGATATGATGTTCGGACGACCGACAGAGGAAGACCAGATTGCATCCCTGGTATATGCCAGATAATTATATCGCAAATTGGTTCACACTCACAACCTTGCCCGGCGACACCTTAGTATAAACACCGACTAGATGAAGTCTCGCTACGATAGGAATACACCAGATGAAACTTTGCAAGAATGACAATTGTTGTTGTTGTACAACCCTCAGAGATAGAAGGGGTAATGCACCATGCTACAGAAGAATTGGGAAGGTCCTTATGAAATATTAAAGAAGATGGGTGATGTGTTGTTTCGGATTGTTCGCCAAGGCTCTCGGGTTAGATGATCTAAATTCGTCCACATCGATGTACTTAGGGAAGGGACAGTGTTGTGTGGCTGGAGTCATGTTGCATTATACCAAGGTGGACAGTCCGATATGTCGACCACAGTGGTGTTAGGGTATTCCTAGGTGTGCTGCAATACGCCCGAGAGACGTTATTGGGATTCCCTGATGAAGCCTCTGCCTATGTGACTCTCTGCAAATAAGAATGAGGTAATGTCTATGTTAGGCCTCTCGTCACCATGTTGCGCCGCCCATTGACGTCACTAAATGAGCCATATAAAAGCTTCCGAACTTAAAAATTACCGATTTCTTTGGAAGTTTTAAGCGTGACTCGAATGTGGCGTTTGTCGACGAGGAGCTACTTTGGAGGCGGCGTCGAGGCTGGGTGACACCAACGGACTTCATCAAGGGCAGAAGTGAAGAAGGGGTCAACATGCTACAGAGAGGCGGTGAACTGTTGAGAACAACACTTAAGGAGACTGTTTACCTAGTGGTTCAAGAGAAGGTGTGCTTCGGTATCAGCAGAGGGGAGATTTCGTTATTAGTCCATCTAGAAGAACGTGCTAAGCTTGGGGAAAGAGACTGGTGGCTTTGTGACGTCCGAGTCTACTGTGAGGCTGCAGACACATGCCTTCTGAGCAGTATTATGCGAAACAAGACGACTGCTGCTACGGGTCGACGAACAAATAGGAGGTGCACGACGGGAGTCGAACCGAAGACCTCAAGAGAGAAGACAGCGTGCACACCGGGGTGCTGCGCAGCACATGGTGAGCCATTACAACTTCAGAATTTTTAGGTTGGACACTGTGACTATTTGAAAGACAGTCAATTGTATAGATGACTGGACATTTATTGTGATTCGTAGTCTTTAATTCATTAATGGTAAACATTTTTGTTTTTAAATGTCAAAGTTATTTAACGCTTCTGTGGCGCAGTAGTAAATGTATGCATAATATGTACTGGCAAAGCCATAATTGATTGCTGTTTTGTGAATTTTGAAAGCTTTGTGAGCTTGTAAATCAAGAACATAATAAAACTTTTTAAATTTCTAATTATACGACCTCTAAGAGCTCAGAGAATTGCCCACGTGTAATTTTGCAAACTTACGGCCTAAATAGGTTATAATCATGTTGCATCATACGTCTGTCAATCTGTAACTTCAGACCCGGATTCTACTGTATAAAAATATCGTATGTAGTTGACGTAGCAATACGTTTTATGCGTAATACTCTTGCTAGAGACTTCCTAAACGAATTATATGTCCTTAGTACTTTCATTAAAATTCGCAATACGTAATGTATTTATCGTATGTAATAAGCAAGTGTGAGCTTTGAATATAACATTTTTATATACAACCAGCAAGTTACTGAAGACAAGTTTGTCTCTGTTTGAATCGAAGTTTATATTTAGTATAGGGAATATACGGAATGTAATTTGCCCCTGCACACCACACTTTCAGCAGCACTCACATTGGCGTTTTATCACACTAAGAAATAATAAAAGTGAGCTACGTTATTATACAGTGCAAGGGTCACGGTGGTCGAGGGGTCAGACCTCTCGCCTCCCACCTAGGCGATCCGAGCTCGATCCCCGGTGGGTTCGGTACCGGATTTTTCGCATGTGGGAAACGTGGTTGACGTTACCGTTAGCCGGCGCGTTTCTTCGGAAAACTTCCTTTTTTATTCCGTCGCTGCTCCACACTCATCTCACCTCACCTAAGCCATGTTTCGGTTTGGACGGGCAACAGGTGTGTCTCGCTAGTCTATCAGCTGGACCTACCTTCACCCCGGCCTTCTCTCTTACACACTGTGACACTGCCCGGAGGCGAGAAAACTTGGTGGATTTTTATTTTTCACTACGCAGTGAAAAAAATATATTAAAAAGTTTTCTGATGCATTGTTATGGGACACCTATAATATATTCGAAAAAAAAAAATTACCTGACAAATGTAAAATATTAAGAGTTCTTTTAGTTATATATTACACTGTGATTTAATGATGTGAATTGTTTATACCAGCTCGTAGTAAGACACGTCAGTGAGAGTACGTCTAAACGGAGCGAGTTCGGCAACGAGGGTTTTAAATCAATTAAAATTTTGCAAATATGTACTGAGTATGTACAAATTTAATACAATAACCACCTTCGCCATCAGTAACGGCAAACTGTAGAGTTTTTATCGTTATTGAAAAACCACTGAAAATGAACTGCATTTCATCGAATGTAAAAAAAAAATATTCAAAGTCGAAGTTGTGAATTAAAACGTGTGTTTCAGGAAGCAAGTTGCGGTGAGGAGGTTTTACTGTCATTTAACAATGAGGCCTTAAAAGCCGATGACGATAAAGTTAGGTAAAAGGCCAATACAACTTTCATGCCGCAGCCAGGCTTTGAACCCAAGTCTCTTGCACCATAGACAGGCGCAAAAACGACTACGATACGGAAGTCGGCTACGAGACATGATCTACTGCACGTAATCGACAATAAAATTATTAAGACTATTGCAGTGTAAGTATCATTTTACATTAACCGTATCTGTGCATTATGAAAAGGTTATTATGAGAAAAAAGCCCACGATGGGTCAGCTTAGTCATCATAAATGTTTAAGTTCATGTTGCCTATTTCATAACTTCCACGGCCACGTGCATGTCTGCTGCTGTTGGTACATGAACATCACGAATATTCCACTTGGCTTCTAGGCGTTCTTCTCTTGTTTCCTACGAACTGCAGGTATGCTTACCAAACACGGAAACAAAAGCAGTACAGTTGTAGTTTACATAACTGATTAGTATCACGAAACTTTATCAAATAAATTTATGTAAACTACTGTGTCAATGTTGATGAAGTATGTCTACATTGTGCAAGTGTAAACACCAACACGTTGGTATGTTATAAATTTTCATGAATTTGAAAGATCTCAGTTTTCAGGTATCTAAATTGTAAAATAAAATTGTTTACTATGTGCGTCAACTAAGACTACAAGAATATGTTTCCACAATGACAATGAGCTTTTTTTAATAATCCTTTATGTCTTTTGCTGCTATTGTTTATGAAATACTGGTTTCTGGGTTGTAGCAGCGTCACTGCCATTTCTCTTCCCGACGTTTCGGAAGACATTCCAACCTCCTTCTCCACTTTTTGTAAAATAATGTTTTTGTAAAATTACACGTTTTATCGTTAAGTTTGGAATACGCCTCTATAAATGAGTTGTTGTAATAGTGTGTTACAGCTGGATATTCTTACGGCAAATTCGGAATGTGTTCACTGCATTATGAATTCAATTTGTGTTAACCAAAGTATTTCTCGATATCTCTTGGCAAATAATATCACTGTTCTTCAAAGTTTAGTCAGGAAGGGGAAGATAAATAAGCCAGAGATGGAAGGTAACAAGAGTTTGTTAGAATAGAGAACAAGGAAATACAGCAATACAGATATAGAGGCGAGTGGAAGGTTTAGGGTAAGGCGAGACAGGAGATAGGTAAAGGATCGCTCTCCTTCCCTAAATCAACAGGAACTCACCGCTCGTGCCGCTGTTGGAGCTAGTTCTCTAGCCAGAGGGTCGCACCCAGACTCGAACCCAGAGTCCCCAGGTGTGGTCGCCGCCCGAGCAGAAGACTCTCTCCTCGACTCTCTTCTCCAACTCCAACTCCCCCCGGTAGCTAGCTCGATGTCCATACCATTCTTCGCACCCCCACCAGGCCGTCAATATCCTCCCCTCTGATTGGGGTTCATAAGTTATTATTAGTTTGGGGGGTTCCGCTCAGATGGTAGCTACACTGTGGGTTTATTTAGATGTTATTTACGGCTAAATGACTTTAAGACAGTTATGGTTAAATGGGAATTTACTATACTACCATGGCAGGTACTCTGAATAGGTTACATTGTGTTCCAATTATTTAGGAGGGGAGCGCAATATTACTGATTATTGATTTACTATATTACGTTAAGAGTTGCTGCCACATAACTAGATCTGACGACCTTACCGAAAGCTGAATTGAGGAGGAGACGGCATCGACGAACGAGCACGCACCCGCCGGGGCTCGAGCCCGAGTCCCCGGCGGAGAACTGCACTGCTGTTGATCTGATGAGTGCTGGTGGACGACCACTCAGATGGTAGCTACACTGTGGGTTTATTGAGATATTATTTAGGGTTAAAGGACTAAGAGACAGTTATGGTTGAACGGGGAAGATAAATAAGCCAAGGTGGAAGGTAACAAAAGTTTATTAGAATAGAGAACAAGGAAATACAGCAATACAGAAATAGAGGCGAGTGGAAGGTTTAGGGTAAGGCGAGACAGGAGATAGGTAAAGGATCGCTCTCCTTCCCTAAACCAAGAGGAACTCACCGCTCGTGCCGCCGTTGGAGCTAGTTCTCTAGTCAGAGGGTCGCACCCAGACTCGAACCCAGAGTCCCCAGGTCCGGTCGCCGCCCGAGCAGAAGACTCTCTCGTCGACTCTCTTCTCCAACTCCAACACTCCCCGGTAGCTAGCTCGATGTCTATACCAATTGAAAATAGTTTTGACGTACAATTATTTTATACTTTTAATCGAGACTGTGCAACTAATACGTTCAGCAATAAGTAAAGTAATACATGTATCATTAAAATACAGGACTGTTTGTTGTAATAATTTACGAACTGCCGTCAAAACCAGTTTTATAAGGCCTATAATTATAGCCTTCTTTTTATTTACAAGGTTTTACTTACGGAACTTGTTTTTAGTTATTGTTGATAAAAATTAAGTAACATTTTGCCCGCTGTTAATCGTTAATTAGGTCAATTTAACCATAACACTTTATTTTGTCATAAACATATGAAATATTTCATGTTAGGCTTCATTAAAACAGAAAACCCAAACATCTCCAACTTTTGCCGGAACTTTGCCGGCGTGCCAACCAATAGAATCAGTTGTTAGACGTTCCCTCGACAAGTATTTCAAGACTATTGCATTTTTACTTTATTACGAATTGTATGTAGATGTTTATATATGTTTTGCCGCATTGTACATTTCTACTGTTTTCTTGATTTATTTACATCATATTTGTGAGATATTTTAGTAAAATATTGTTTTGTTTTCAGTCGTGCCTTAAGTACAATAGATTCATCGACAAACTCAGTTTTCCCTGGTGTGCACAATGCCTACGATTTTTAAACAATATATTTTACGACATTTCCATCTGAAGTTTTTTCCGGTTGTTTTTTACTATCACAGAACTGCCACATTCACAACAACTGTTCAAATCTATTTCGTGACATGATAGAAGACACAGTACCTATCCTAAATCAGTGGCGTATCCAGAGGGGCGGGGGGGGGGGGGCAAGGAGGCCAGCCCCCCCCTCCCGAAACAGAAAGACTCAAATTTGAAAAATAACCTAATGATGCATAAATATATTTTATGAAAGTTTTCGGCAATTGAATGACTGAAATGTTCACAAATACAGTACATGATGTAGATTTTTTTTAATAATAATAATGTGTCTGGTCCATTATAATCTAAAATTAGGTGTATTTTATACTAAGCTGCAAGAATTCACGTCCAGGTCAAAGCCTCTCTCTCTCCCGTCTACTTTTTTTTTTCTGAGTGCTGTCTCTTGTCACAGTAGGGTTGCAGGCTGGTCAGCCACTACCTACCCCTAGAACCACACCCTTCAAGCAAGTGCACTGCCTGCTCCAAGGGACTAGAAAGTGTGACCTGACTCTAGTCTCAATCTGTAGGCTGAATGTATCACTTCTGCAGCGCTGTAAATGTCTGTACATCAGCTTTTTCGAACCATTTTTACGCTGTTTAAAATGTAATTTTATTTTTTTGTGAAGCTACGTTGCACGAAAGTTTTGATGTGTGTGAATAAAAGAAAAGGAAATAATATATTGTCATATTTATCAAAGTGCCGAAGCAAGATGGAAGGGATGATGACGACGCTGGTGTAATAGTACCGGTAAGGTTTAAAATTAATTACTTCACTGATGTATTAGCAGTTAAAATTATATTGCTTATTTTTACCGTAAATCGGGGAATTTTGACACTGCGGGGATAACATTGCCTTGCTTTATATTACTTTTTTTTAGTTCTGAGGTCATTTTGTGAAAGAATAGATTGTTGGGAATAGAGTGTTTAAAAACTATATTTGTTTTTTCCGGTTAAAAGTTTTAGAGAAACTAAAAAATCATATATTTTGAGTGAAATAAAGTTACTTTGCCGGGTCAAAATAACCGTTGCCTATCGACCTCAAGCGCGATACAGTAAATTTTTGTCAAATAACCATTTAATCATAATTCATAAAAATTGGCCTAAATCGGTCCAGCAAATTATTACATGCGTTTTTATTTGAGTTGTTGAGCTTGATGAGTTTTCTTAGGTAGAGCCGATGAGGTCTTGTAAAGTTTATTATGTGATTTGTCTGGTAATTCGGCCTGAGTTGTGAAATGTAATTCAAAGAACTCACTAATCTCGGTTACTAGAATTGTGTGTAAGTAAGACTGCTAAATTTAGTTAGCGGTAGAACAGTTTTAACTTCTAGTCGTACACGCAAGTTTTTTCAGTGATTTCAAACATTGTATTTTTAATTCATCTGACACCATCGAATCATCAATGATGATAACTAAAACATATAAACTAAGAGAACGTCCTCATCCACTCAAAAATGTCCAATCCAAACTGATTAGCCCTATAAACATAACATTTTAAGGACGTCTCCTAAATATGCAAATGCTAAAAACGATTTATTTATAGGTATTCTTTTTTAGAAGTTCTACTATTTAAGGGGTATGGAAAGTTGAGGGGTTGAGAAAACGACTGAAATATTCAATCGTCGATAAAATCTAAAATACTCATCCTATATTTCAAAGAAATTTTTTTCCGTGTAGACATTTTAATTACGAAAGTATATTTATGTAGCACTGGACGGTAGTATGCTTTGCTTTCGAATAAAAAATAAATATTGGCGTTTAGAAAAAATAAGGATAAAAACCACAAAATCCATAAAAATTGAAAACTAATAAAAGTTTTATAATTTTTAATACTACTTTAACCGAGTTTCAAAAATAGCCTACTCGAATTTTTACTATACGAATGTATCTGCGCGATAGGTTTAAAGATGTTAAAATTATTTTGAAATCAAAACGCGAGTATTTTCGAAACTCGGTTTTTATAGAGTCGTGGATATTGTCATATTAAAAACTATAAAAATTACAGTTTTTAATTGTTATGGATTTTGTGTTTCTACCCCCTATTTTTCTAAATACCAACTTAAATTTTTTACTCGAATAAAATATCTACTTGGCAAAATAATTAGTAGTTTAGATTTTATCGACGACTAGCAGTCCCCCGCGGTTTTGCTCACGAGTAGTATTCGTAACTGATAATTTTACTTTAACTGAAAAACCTCTTTGTACACAAGATTGGTAATTCAGTCATCAAGTGTTAGAATGTCCAAACGGTTAGTTGAACTAATTCTGCAGCAGGATAAATAGCTATAGCTGTCTACGCGACAAACAGTCTAAAGTTTGTCACTGCCACTAACAGCGACTTTGCCTATTTGACGTTGTGGGGTAACTACAGACACTTAAGGTAAGAGGTTAATCTAATGAAAAACATCTGTTTACTCTGTGCACTGCTGTCAGCTGATATTGTAGAGGAACCTAAGCGGAAAGCGAACTGCAATTTTACCCCTGTTAAAGACTACATGTAAATTGCACTAATTCGATCTGTCTTGTAGTTTTTGTGTGTCAGAATTGAACGTTCTCACGTAGCTTTTAACGGAATTCGAGCCCAGAACCTCCCGGAATTTAGACCTGAGTAACAAACAACTGCGTCACGTAACGTCGAAATAATTCAGGAAAATAAAATTTTATTAAAGAAATAAAATATCTGTGTCCTGGGCTCATAGAGGTTATACAACACCACGTCTCCACAGGTTTTACTGTAGAGTGAAACTCCTGTATAGGTCGTTTCTCGCTGCTCGTTCCCGCTTTTCGGATCGTCTGCTTTGAATATTGACCAACTTAGTTTTATTCTTAATAATCACGTTTCTTATAAAGAAAAAAAATTACATACATATTTTTTTAAAAATATTTACGTAAGCATCACTCTGACGGGAACAACACCTCAATATCGCTACTGGTTAGATGGATATCGTGGGTTGATGGAATATAAATTATGTGCTTTTTCACCTTTTTGGGTGTCGAATTTCGAAACATTTTAAATGTACATCTTAGACATTTGTATAAGAATCCAACTGAAGAGTAAATCACATCGCTAGCCCGTTCAGCCGAATCAAAATCGATCATTCACTAAAAAAACACATATCACCCCTGCGCAGTATTGAGAAATCGAATTTCGAAAAATTTGAAAACCGTTTTGCGATAATTTCTGTAATAATCATCCTGTATATCTCGACAGGTTCAATAGATATGGAGTGTTTATCTAAAACACATTCAAGGTCTTTTCACCACCTAAGAGAGTATATTTCGAAAAACCCTTTAAACACGTTTTAGAATATTTTATTGGTATCTCGTGGACGTAAAAAACACATTAGCCCGCTGGGTTCAAGATATATCGACGATTAATTGAAAACGCTTTTCACCACTTTTCACCCCTTTTCACGTCCTTAGGTGGCGAATTTCAAAAATTCCTGAAATTACTTTTTAGGTATTTGAGTAAGCATCAATCCTAAACAAAAATCGCGTCGTTATAGAAAAAGCTATGGGTTCGATATATATCGAATGTACGTCGAAAACACATATTACCCCTTTTTTAACCAGTTTAGGGCCGAATTCGGAAAATATATTTTTAATGGTACTTGGGATATTTACAAAAGCATCAATTTAAAGCAAAGAGCACTTCGATATATCGATTGATTCAATAGATATGGAAGGATATTCGAAAACACATTTCACGTATTTTCACCCCTTTAAATAAAGAATTTCGAAACGTCTTTGAGTCCTGTCATAGACATTTGTAAAATTAACAAATTAAAGTTAAAATCACGACGATAGCCAATTGTTTTTCAAAGATATAGACGATGCATAAAAACACATTTTGCCCCTTTTTCTTGCCTGGGGGTCGAATTAAAAAAAAACCTAACACTAATTTTTGGGTATTTACGTACGCAATATTTTGAAGTGAATATCAACTATCTATCCAAAATGGTTCGATAGATATCGATAGTTGATTGGAAATACATTTAAGGTCTTTTCATCCTCTTAAATGCTGAACTTCGAAATATCCTTAAATTAGCCAATATGCATTTTACGAGTGTCCTAGTAATGTAAAAATCACGATGATAGGCCGTCGGGTTCGAGCTCTATCGACGATTCTAGGTCCAGTGGTTTGGGCTGCAGTTTGATATGTCAGTCAGTCAGTAAGCTTTCATTTATATACATATATATAGAGATTGAATATTCCAGTCGTTCGCTAGACACCTTAAGGGCACGGTTCACCTGAGTTTTCAACTTCTATTTTTATTTTTAAATTTGTACCAGATATTTTTTATTAAAGACATAAATTGTGATTAAAACTTCCTCTTAGGAAATTTGTGTATATCTCGTAATTTTTTGCGTAATGAGTCGTAAACGTCTAAAATAGTATACAAACAAATAACCACTAAGTCAACTTCACCTGCTCAAAGATTGAATACCAAATAACCCAAATATCCAAATACATAGGATCGTACAAACACGAAGTTACACTTAATGTCCCCTTCTATTAAACAAAATAAACTCTTTACGTCTCATTAAGGAGACCATACAATTGTCCAAATACCAACTAAATGACCAATGTCCAAAATAATGGTACCAACAGCGTACCGATACAAGTGTTCGATCGCCTAAACCTTACATACATATTATAATATAATAAAGAGAGCAGGACTACCCCGAACGCCCAAAGGAAAATGGAAAAGTTCACAGTTCTATAAAGTTCAAAAACTAAATGTGTAGGAGGCCTCTGAAAAAAACGACGAAGGTTAAATGCTCCGAAACAAGGTATGTGTCCGATGTACTTGCGTGAAGGGTATCTATCACCGTAAGGTTTCTTACTCCGCAGCACTGCAAATATATCTATTCTTCTTACCTTGCTCGTCGCCCAGGTAGGATACCAACCACCTTTTGTTTCTGATGTGAACCAGCCTTATTTGTCACTGCAATCCAAACAGACACGCCTCTCCCGAGACGGCGAAGTCTTCTATCAGCCAGGAAACGGGACAATCCCCGATAGAAAAACGTCTTCTTCAGTAATACCGACGGTCTTTGCACCGAATACTTAGGCCATGCCAACGCCTAGACCTTCTGCCTTGGCCGCTCGTTGAACCACATCTCCCTCTCCGTCCAGTCCCGTCGCCCCACACTCCGTCACCCCCACCCCGACCGTCCCTCTCCACACCATCCAGCTCGCATTTCCCCTCTTCAACAAATGGACACCAGTTTGAAGTTATGTAGAGGGGGAGGCGGGATCTGAGACCACCCAGTCAAAAGGGACAGAAAATACACTAGGGCACCAGAGAACCCAAGAACTAGCTATCAAGGGGCACAAATCCCCCCCTCTAAAAGGTCCGATCCGGGGTAATACTGCTGGCCGGGGCAGGCCAACTTTCCACGGCTCAAGTAAGAAAAGAGGCATCACCAGTATAATACTTTAAATGAGAGATGTGCGCTTTCCTCACGGGTTTCCCTGATTTGACGGATCCCAGCAACACGGTGTTGGGTCCCAAGATTTTAACCACTCGAAAGGGCCCTTCATAATATGGTAGTAGCTTACTACCCAATTCCCTTGACTTGGAAGGGAGTTTAAAGCTTTTACACATGACTAAGTCTTTCACCAAAAAGGGCAATGATACTCTGCTTGCATTGATATTTTTCTGGTAAGTGTTTTTTACTTTATTTAGCCGGGCGATGACCCTTTTCAACATGTCCTCCCTGGTTTTCTCATTCAACTCTTCACCCAACCCTGGAACACCCCAAATGTTTAACAAGGGATGCAACGCTTCCCTCCCATACATAATTTTAAATGGGGATTCGCTGGTGGCCGAGTGCGTAGCCGAGTTAAATCCTATACTGACGAAATTCAGATCCTCGTCCCATTCTGCCTGATTTTCCCAATAAACGGACGTCAAAGAGAATTTTAAATTACGATTCACCCTTTCGGTAATATTGCCTTTAGGGAAATATGGACTTGAAGTGATGTGTTTGATCGCCCAGCGATAGCACATGTCCTTAAAAATGTAGGATCCAAAATAGGAGGCATTATCCGAGGCCAATTGCACCGGAGGTCCAAAAACGCCAAAGACCTGTTCCTCAAAGACTGTCACTATCCCGACCGCTTTCACATTCCGTAGAGGAAAAAGTAAGGTGAATTTAGAGAATACATCGACAACCATTAAGATATATATATTTCCTTTTCTCGACCTGACTAACGGGCCAAACACATCCATGTGCAACATCTCCCAGGTATATGACACCAGATCCACCGAGTACAACCCTATTTTGCTATTACGAGCAGGTTTACATTTATAACAATCCAAACATTCCCGTACATACCGTTTCACATCTTCTAGGGCACTGGGCCAGTACAAGTGTGCCCTTATCCGATCAAAGGTTCTTTGAATACCCACGTGTGTCCCAAAAGTAGAGGAATGAAAATATTCCAGAACCGCTCCACGGAACACCTTAGGGATAACTAACCGTTTAAGCGTGGCAGTTTTACCAGAAAAATACAATACCCCTCTTTCAAGAATAAATGGTACATTCTCGCCCCTAAACACAGCCTGTTTTATTTTATCACACTCAGCATCGGCGCCTTGAGCTTTTACCATGTATTGATAAACGATGGGGGTAGCCCAAAATAATCCCAACGTAGTACCTGAATCATCCTTAACATCCTCGAACTTTTCAGGATCGAACATTCTGGACAAGCAATCCGCAACCACGCTTTCTCGGCCTTTTATGTGATGTACCGTAAACCTATACTTCGTTAATTTGTAGCACCAACGTCCCAGTTTGACAAATTGTTGCGAATGACCTAACAACCAGGTTAAAGCCTGGTTGTCAGTATACAGATCAAATTCACGACCTTCTAAACACGAAGAAAATTTCTCAATGCCGTATACCACCGCCAGGGCTTCCTTTTCATAGGCACTCGCCCGCAGTTCAGCCTCGTTCAACGTACGACTGGCAAAAGCGATGGGAGCAATTACGTCATCCTTCCTCTGTCCTAACACAGCCCCCAAGGCCAACGAAGAGGCATCAACGAGCAGACAGAAGCGTTCGGTAAAATCGGCCAACACGAGATCACTTGCACTAATCAAAGCTTCCTTAAGGGTCGCGAATGCTTTGTCGTGTTCCGCTCCCCACCGAAACGACTGTCCCTTACGTTTAAGCCTGTTCAAGGGTTCTGCAAGTTCTGCAAAACGCGGGACAAAGCGGGAGTAATAACCAAGCATACCTATAAAACCGTTGACTTACGACTAAATTCCGGCGTTCGTCCTAACAACGCTTGTCCTAAAACTATTTTCTGATCAGTTTTTGCCCTAAAACCGTTTGTCATAAATTTTCTCTTCTTTAGAATAGGTAAGGTTAGGCAAGTTTAGGATAGGTAAGACTTGGTTTATAGAGGTTGCATTAGGTTCACCCGACATCTATGAGTCAAACTTTAAATAGGCCCTACAAGAAAATTGTTGGTAATAGATCAGAAAATGTTGAAAATAGGTTAACATTTCCCCCTACAAGCTTTTTCCCAAATAATTATTTCCTCAACATGCCTTTGCCTTGAAATAGTTTGCAAAAGGCGATTACCCCATAGTTTAGGGCAAACGACGTGTGTACACCTCGAGATTGTGTGGTAACATAAGACGTCACCGTTGAGAGTTCGGGCGAGCGATTACCGTTTGGTCAGCATATCTCTTTCTATAGAATGTTTTTGTACCTTAATTTTGGTCTTGCATTTAATGCATAAAATGTATGGTTATTAAATTTTTATTTTTGAAAGGGTTTTATGGGATTATTAAAATTTTTCGTGAATTTTGGTGCATTTTGCATATATTATGAAAAATGTTGTGCTCTTCAGTTCTGAATCGTAAGATCCACTTCTTTTAGCTGTTTAACAATTTTTTTGTTTTGTTAGAAAAAATATATTAAATAAGTGTGTATCGGGATTTCGGACATATTATAATACATTTTAAGTGTAAATGCTGTATAGGTTGAAATTGTTTTAATTCGTGCGATAAGCAGCACAAATTGAGCACTAGTGGGTGGTATATTAGCGATTCGTGATTATTTTTACTAGCGTTGGCTAACTTGACGAAGGAGTCGAAGTATCCAAACCTGCTACAGGAGCCAAACAAGCCGAGGTAGTATGGAATAAAGAGCTGGAATATCATTGTGACCCAGCCCACTGCTGACAGAATTCTCCAGTCGGCTACACTCTGCAGATAGCATTTTGGTACATCATACAGCTTTGGGATATATCTTACATATACGCTAATAAATACATTTCTAGTGAAGAGGGGCTTCTTAGATGACAAGCTATAAAAACATTAATACTATGTACACATTGCGCTAGGAGGAAATTTGTTCGGTTACATGCTGCTCGAACATTTTTTTGCTCAATAAAATGCATAATCTTTTTGTTTCTATAAGACGGCCCTAACAGTGCAGCTGTTTCTGTCTAAATATGGATGCGTTATTTTATCATAAATCCGGAACATGTGATAGACTGAATCGTTTGCTACTATTAGGGCAGTGTACAGAGGGATATAACATAGCGACTTGACGCTTGGTTTTGGTGATAGATTTATGTAAATGAAAACTGGACTTGGTCTTTGAATACTATGTACACCCACGGTTTATTCGCTTGCATGTTTGCCTTCTTAGTAACTAAATGTTTGTTTAAAAAATGGCTGTTAATTTTTAATGGTTCAAATATTCATTAGGTCTGGCAAACACTACAATTAAAATATACTTGGATGGTATCGTTTCGATATCGTGATTATATACGATAATAATACTAATATTAATATTGTAGTGTCTATGCTATAGAAATTAAAATTTCTCAATTTCGATATTTCGACATAAAATTTAAGTGTAACGCCATGTTTTTAAACAGAAATCGTAAATGTAACATCCTTCGAGATGTTGAAATTTCACGAATTCTATGACCTGCATGTTAGAATAAAATATTCTGTGCTTACTCAAGCCCTGTCTATTCGTTCATTGTCTGCTAGTTGACAAATGGTCAGGGCTTGAGTAGGCCTATGCACAGGATATTTGATTCTAACGTACAGGTAATTGAAGTCGTGAAATTTCACCATCTCTAAATATCGTGTTCATTTTGAACAGAAATTCGCCACCTTATTACGAAAAATAGACTTAGCTTTCAGTGACAGTGACTACAACATATTGAAAATAATTAAAACAAAATTAATGTGTGAAGCTGTGTTTTCACAGCAACCTTTAATATTTTGGTTACATGATTTTCAATTTACGAACATTTTAGATCACCATTTAAAAATTTCTGATTTTCCATTAACTGTATGAAAATTAAACCATTTATGTGAATGAAAGAATTCTTTACGCAATTCATGTAAGGAAAAACTAATTCTTACATCACTGAGATATAAGACTTGTTGGGCACTAATGTTCGTATATTCGTGAATAAGTAAATTCGTCTTAGGTGATAAATACTTATGAAAAAAGTGGATACTCTTTGGTGGCTGTGAATTTATATAAAGCCTACATGTTCAAAGTAATACTTCAAAAGCATTTCTTGAAGTGATCACAATAATTAATACTTTTTTCCTGGAACTATGAAATGAAATCACGCTTTAACACGAATATAATTTGTTCTTGTGCCAAGCACTAACCATATCACTACTGCGAACTCCAGCATCAGGGGTGAATGTTATAAAAATGCTTGTGAAACATGGCAAATGAGAGATTTTTCCGAACGAATGAGCCACGCTGATGCAAGCGTAACTTTTGCTAACCGGTTACAGTAGTAGTTGGAGAGATAATTATTGGTTGTCACCGCAAATGACTTCGAGCTGAGACAGCCAGTTTCTGAATCAACACAAGTCTGCTGCACTCTAAAAAATGTTTGTAAATTTACCAGACGTGCGTATAGGACCGCTAAGAAAGTAGGTATGATAGAATCGTTTCCCAGACATCCATGGTAACACGCCTAAACCTAATTATAAAACAGTCAAATGTATACTAAAGTTACCAGACTTGTATTGTAACATTTGTAAACGTTTTCATACTTACAAGACGGAAGTATGGTAACTGTCCCATAATGCGTCTGGGATAATAACTTCCTAAACATTTGGGGAAGTTTTTTTAACAGTGTGGGTAAGAAAACACAGGGGATTGTAATGAGTCTCCTCGAAAAGTATGTGGCCGTACCACAAGTATCGAATCGCTGGGTAGTGAAATAAGTAAACAATGCAGTCAGAGTTACATAACGACATGTTTAACACTTAAATTAAATTACTTTAATTTATGTTCCACGTATATACGAGTTTCATCAATCAACCCATTGCATTTTGTGAACAAATTGACTAGTAGCTACTATTAACGTTAATGTCGTAACGATGAGCAAAATGTCGTGTCAAAAATATAACTTATATACAATTCATGCATTTACTTTATCATCAGTTTACTATAGGTAACATAAAACACTTCATATAACTTAGCATCTAAGGAATAGTTTGCTACAACTACTGAATTTTATAAGAGTTTTACACAAGAAATATATAAATTATATTTAATAATTTACATTTAATATTTTAGAAGTATCTCACCTTGAACATGAAGGTGGACTGAACGTTCTGATTTTCCGTAAGGATTCTTGGCTGTACATGTGTATTTTCCAGTGTCGGATTTTATAGTGTTCAGAATGTGAAGCTCGGAAATAAGGCCATTTTGTATTGAACTTTCTTTTATTTCGTACCTGTAAACAATAATTTCTGGTTATTAAATATTTATTAAAATTAAATTAGCAACCTTAAAATACGCTTAAATATTTATAAAATATACATTCAATAGATAACTTGAGAATTATTTTATTTTAAATTTGTTAGGTAATTAGTCATTGCTGAACATGTTTTCTAATTTGATAGGTAAAAAGCATTAGAGAGAAGTTATCGCCTAGCGCAGGCTGAACAGGTGCTATAGTATTCTGTTTTACACAAAACAGTTAAATATTTTATGGTGTATGAAGGAGAAGAGAAATACATTTCAACTATGCTTATATACAGTACCGGTCAAAGTTTAAGACCACCATGTAAAATCATCAAAAGGCTCATAGGACCTAAAGTTTAGCCGCGACATCGATGCCAATTATTTCGAATATCCTTACAGGTATAAAAAAGAATCCTCACAGACACAATTTGATGCTATGCTTAGTTTAGGAGTTATGAAGTTTTAAATATTTTCTTGCAACCACAAAATTACTACATTTTACGATATAAAAACATTTTACGGCCTATTCTATTGACGTTATTTCCACGTTGAATTTTTTGTTGGTGTAGAAAAGTGTGCTTTTTATTTTGCTCAAATCGAAAAATATCCGAAAAGTTTTTGGCAAGAAAGCTAGTCACATTTATCAAAAAACCTTGTTTTAACAATTTCCCTATTTTTTACGAAATTCAATAATGTATAACTTTTCTGCCGAAATAGCTACCGGAACCTGCTATTCTTCATCCGCGTTGCTCATATTCTGCTCAATAGGTGGCACTACAAGTTCCATTTTGTGTGCCTGCGGTGTTTGGAGCAATTTTCCACTGTTTGCAGCTCTGTCAAGTTACAGCAATCACTTGAACTGTGTTTGTAAACAATGGGTAAGCGAAGTGTGTCAGATAATGTTAAATGGAAACAATTGGTATGAGCAAGTGTAAAAACCCATAGACAGATAGCCTAGTTATTGAATATAAGTAAGACGTCAATAGAATAGGCCATACAAATTTTTTATATCCCAAAATGTAGTAATTTTTGGTTGCCAGAAAATATTCAAAACTTCATAACTCCTAAACTAAGCATATTATCTAATTGTATCAGTGGGGATTCTTTTGTTATACCTGTAAGAATATTCAAAAAAATTGTCATCTATATCGCGGCAAAACTTTAGGTCCTATGAGAAGTTTGAAGATTTTACATGGTGGTCTTAAACTTTTGACCGGTACTGTATATGAATCAAATACATGCATTGCAGTTATTTCACTGTCCTGGGCGTAGCAAGGATTGTTTAGGAGGGAGGGCTTAGACAAATTAATGAATAAAGTAAATTAAATTGTTTAACTTATTGCAATATCTATAAAACACCTGCGTCCCAAACAGACTCCACATAATATGGACCTTCATAAAGAGCCAGTCGATCAATGTGGACAACCTTGAACTTGGCTCAAGGGCCACTGCGCTATGTCTGGAAGACTACATCATTGGTTCTTTATTTATCTTAAAAGGGTCATCCCAGTTTTTCTGGAACTTGGGGTATTATCTCTTCCATCTTAGCAGGTTGTACAGCCATTCCAGTTTCCTTTCTGTAAATTCCTCAGCAGATGCTCTTCGATCATATTAAGTCTTCGTTCGGTCGGTATTAATTCTGAGGTGCTGCCGAGTGACGTCATGTGTGCCCGCTAGCGTCCTGCGTGATTCACTGGCACATTCTGAGGTGGCTGCCTCTTCTTCAGATGGTCGTCTAAACAGTAGGTCACTAAGGAGGCAGAAAACTCTCCCTTGTAGATTCGTAAACTACTCAACAATAGGCTAGCAAAAATAAGGGCACATTGGCATCCCAATACTTTTGGCTTCCTGACACGAATAATAATACGTACTGTTCCAGAGAGCAGTTAAGTCTTTCGACCGTTCCGTCTTACTGAGGATGCAGTGCTTTGTTTCGTGTCTTCCTCATACCCATAATCCTGGTTACCTCATGGAATAAGGTAGCCTCGAGATTTTGTCCTTGATCCGAATGTAGCTCGCTCAAATAGCACCCCAAATCTCAAGAAGACATGTTCCTCAAGTGCACTTCTCATCATACAAACTTGTTGGTTTGGGATCGGTATTACCTCTGGCCACTTAGTCAATTAGTCTTGGGCTACAAAGATGTATGGGTTTTCCCTCTCGGTGGTTGGTAAGATGACCAGAATACCTACAGCCATCCTTTCAAAGGAAGCACCGATATTGTATTTCTAGAAGTGACATTTTCCCTTAATTCTCAGATTTTCTGCTGAACAGGTGTCACACATGCGGCACAAATTCTCCACATCTTCCCGAAAATGGAGTCAGTAGAATCTCAGGCGAGCTTTGTTAAGTGTTTTATTGATGCCAAAATGTCCATCAGCTGCAGTGTAATGCAGTTCTTTCAGAACATCTGGAAACCAAAAGTCTGGCAACACAATTTGAAACCGTAATTTATTTCCATCGCTGCTCTCCCACTTCCTATACCTCACAAAACTTCTAAGGATGAGGGAATTTCACTGTACCCAATGGGATTTTACTGTGGCCGGTACACTAGATATCTCCTCCCAGCTTGGTCGTCGGTATTTTTCTTTCCACTCTAGTAAAGGGCTGAGATTGAGGTCATGCAATTCGTATTTCCTTGTTTCCTCGTCGCCCCATGATGGTGTCTGGCTGTCAGAAGTATCTCCTTGGATCTCAGTCCTGTTTACAGTCCTGGGCTCACTATTGCTTAATTCATGCTTCTTGGCACTAACAGTGTAGACAAGATTGTTCACAGGACTTCTGTGAGAGGACATCTGCATTTCTGTGAACATGGCCAGGTCTGTGCAGTATTTCAAATTCATATTCCTGTAGATGTATCCACTGTGCTATCTGTCCTTCTGGATTCATGAAATTTAATATCTATGTTAGCGCAGCACAGTCATTGTGTACTGCAAAATGGCTTACATTAAGATATGAATAAAATTGGAAATTGCCTTCACAACAGCTAAATGCTCTCTAGGAGTCACAAAGTAATTCCTTTCAGGCTTATGAAGTTATTTGCTGAAATACTCACGTTGCCTCTCCTTCCCACCGTGAACTTGCGACAACATAGCACCAATGCCAACATCGCTAGCATCAGTATAGAGGATGAACTCGCCCTTACTGTTAGGAGAACTCAGGACTAGAGGGGACATAAATATTTACTTTAGCCTCGCGAAGCCAGCTTCAATTTCAGAGATTCAATTAAATTTTCTTCTTGCCTCTGTTAATTCATGCAATGGCTTAGTAATTGTTGCAAATTCATGCACGAAACAGTGGTAATATGCATACAGGCTTAAGTCACATTTAACTTCAGTTTTGTCGGCTGGTCGAGGCCATCTCTGAAGGATTTAGTCATCTCTGAGTCGGTCTCTAGCCCATGGGCCGGCACTACATGGCCCAAATATCTAACTTTCTGCTGAAACATGTTACATTTCTTAGGGGCCAATTTCAGGTTAGCCGCAGAAATTTTCTGGACACAGCATCAAAGTGAATCAGATGTTCTTGAAATGTTATTGCTGGTGACGACAAAGTCGTCTAGGTAGACCTGAGAAGGAGTCTAGTGGGAGAACATTTTCCATTAAGGAATTCAAATGTAGAAGAAGCATTGCATAGCCCAAACAGCATTACATTGAACTGTCAGATTTTTTTTCCTTGGATATAAAAGACAGTCTTTTCCCGATCCTCTGTGGCCATTTCACATTAACAATGCTAGTTTTTCAGATCTAAGATCGAGAACCATCTGGCTCCTGCTAGGCTGTGTAGGGGTCGTTTACCCTAGACAGAGAGGAAGAATCATTTGTGGTCACATTATTTAGTTAGTCGTAATCAATGCCAAATCTCAGGAACCTATCTTGATCCCTTATCCGGATACATGGGTATGTTGTGATACATATGGTGACGTGGTGCCCGTCAGACCCCAAAATTTTATTTTGTTGTGTATTTATCTATTATTTTGGCTATAAATTCTGTGACTTTAACAAGCCAATGCATTAAAATTATATAGATATAAGTGATAAATTACCCAATAAAATTTTAACATAATTGTTTAAATTCATGTTTGAAAAAATAATGTAATTTCGTTCGTTTGCAAATTGTACTTGAAATAGTACACTTTCGAAGGAAACATTACTTAACTTTTTAATAGGGCTTCACATAGATATATTTGGCAATACAAAACGCAATCAATTGCTATGATAATAAGCCTTTTTCATAAAAACTGCAATGCGTAAAGTTTGAGAAGAAAAGTAAATAATTGTCAATTTTGTAATAGTCTCAGTTACTTGTGATACATTTATTTTATTGAAATATAAAATAAAGTAAGTAATGAAATAGTTACAGATACAACTGCAAAACTAAGTTAAAATAAAAATTATATTTTATGGAAATAAATCATACGTTTTTGGGAAAAAATATTGCAATATTTTTATACTTTGATTGATACACAAGATTTGTGTTTCAGCAGAAATAAACTAAAAACGTATATTAAAAACACACATAAAATTTTAGAAAATCTAACATAATTCACTTGCACATCATTATAGAACTATATAAATGTTTGACTTGGATAGTTTGTTGAGAAATATGTTGCAAATATAATGTTATTACCCTTCATAACATATAATTAACAGCATTATTTACCAATATTAAAAATATAAAATATACTGTGTACAAATATAGGGAAAAAATGTTTAGAAAACAACATTGTATTTTCATGGAGTCATTATATTTGCAAATATTTGCTCTGCAATCATCACACATTGCTCTTTCACAAACACAGCAAACATTTTTTGTTTTCTTATCTCTGCTGCGAGGACACAGCACATTGTCTTCTTTTACCATAATTCCTTTCAGGAGATGCTTGTTCAATTGCTTTCTTCAAAATTCTCCCAATGGATAATCGCAGTTCTATGGGCAACCTGTCATTTTTCATTCTTCTGTCCATGTTTTCACGAACAAATTCGCTAGCAAGTTCCTTTAGAAAGGAAGATCTAGGTATTTCACCATTCTTTGCAACAGCCATGGAAAACAAAACTGTTGACAGCAGCAATATTCAGAATTGCATAAAATAGAGCAAGTGGCTATCTATTTGTTCGTCGATGTGTTGAGAAATTTGCGCACTTCCTATCAAGTGAATTAACACCTGATTTTGTGTCATTGTAAAATGCAATAATTTCAAGTTTGCTGTTTGTACATCTGTTGACTCAGTATTGTGCATTGTCGAAATTAAAAGCACAGCTTTCCTTTCTTGGAAACATGAGAGGGAAGTGTAATGTCCTTAGTAAAACTATATATACTACTGCCTTCTCTCTTTCTGTTCGGTAGGAATACTGATGGTATTTATTTCTCGTTTTTTAGTGTTCCAACATAAGAATTTTTCACTAGTTCATTGAAATTCCACAATATGGCTGCAGATAGGTAATTTTCTTTTTGTTTATCTCTTTCCTCCGAATTATCAAAGCGTAGAGATGCCATGTTTAGATGGCAACGCAGTAAAGTTTTGGTGGGATCACTGAGACCCCACGTCTCCGGATAAGGGTTATTCTCTACTAGCATATTTTGGGAGGACCATAGGCTGACTGAAGGATCTAAAACATCTAGATTCCTTATCCCTCTTAAGATACTATATACTGTCTCGTGTGAAGCTAGAGGCTGTCGTCTAGGAAGCTGCTTTTTTGGGCGGGCCTCGCCTATGTCAATGTGATGGAATACGACACTGATCCTGCCCAGGTAATTTGGCCCACCCGAGAAGGCACTTTGTTTCCTCTGTTATAGTTCAGCTACAGCTTTCTCCTGTCAACAGTTTAGGTTTTCTTGTGTTTTCATCTAGAGCTCTTCTAATTCCTCAGACACAGACACATAATTGTGGGCTGGCACTTGAACTTCAGAAGTATGGGGTAGGATTTGTGAAACCTGCTTACAAGCTCCTATTACAGCCCCCTCCTTATGACTGAATGCTCGGTCGTACAAGTTCACCAGCATGACTGGCAAACTGTCAGATACAGGATAGGCTAATTTTCTGGCTTTTAGAATACCATCTGGCAAGCCACTTCCTTTAATCACAAGTACAGTCAGACCTTCATGCCTGATAGATTTTCATCTGCATCGACCTGGGATAACCACTTCACTCGAAGCAGGTAGTAGTGTGGATTGACAACAGACTCCTGGACAACTATCTGGTGAGGACAAATATTCACGAGACATCAACTCGGTGTTGTTTACCCGTAGTATTCCAAGTTAAGTATCTGTACAGCACTTCAGCCTACGTAGCACATCTAGTCCTTGGAGACATTCATTCTCTATTTCAGCTATCTATACTCAAATTACCAAGTTTTAAAAGCACTCTCCTCTTGCCCCTTACTAGTGTGGTGTTGTCAGTTACTGTGGTCAGTTAGCACACTTCAACACTCCTATGTTATGGCAATCGCCGGGGATAAGGTCCTAACATGTCTGGCATTACTACTGTTATTGTCACCACTGTGTCGACTACCATCCGACAATAAATATATTTACGCTCCCTTCCAT
This sequence comes from Medauroidea extradentata, assembly GCA_003012365.1. Lineage (NCBI taxonomy): Eukaryota > Metazoa > Arthropoda > Insecta > Phasmatodea > Phasmatidae > Medauroidea > Medauroidea extradentata. The sequence continues at coordinate 11,445 of PNEQ01024440.1, read as the reverse complement.
CAGTATGGCATTTAAGTCCTGTTTTACTTAGCATACGTGTAGGAACATAGGGGCCTTCCCTCAAGCCATTACCGAACTTTGTCCCTCAAGTTCAGTTTTTACAAGTTTCCGAATATGTGCTCTCACCTGAGTCACGCTGCCTGTTCCCTCGTTGTATATGAAGCTGCTGCTGGTGATATTGAAGTTGCCTGTCTATCCACAAGACTAACATTCAGCCGGCTACGAGGCTCTGTTGCATGAACTCGAGCTGCAGGTCCTTCATGGTGCATTCTATGCTATTCAGAGCCTTCTTTAAGAGTGCATGGTAGATAAATAAGCTCTGAACATATCAATTGATTTTTACACATATATGGATATATGTATAAATTACTCAATGACAATTCTAGATAATTGTATTTGCCAACTTTATGAGTAAATATTTATCCAGAATTACTCATTCGTTACGCGTGATCTCTTGCGCCGCAATTAAATGCACGAAAGACCAGCGTCAGAGTTTGTACCTCATAAGTTCGTAACACTGGAAACAATTTTGTTTAAAACGTTGGCTACAACTATTGTCTAGTATTGCTTTGTTGAATATTCGCAAATTGGCTTCAAGAAACCTACAGTTATAGAATAATGTTTTTAGCATTGAATTATGTACCACGCCCTCTTATGGCTGTCTTCGTCACATTTCTCCCTCTAAGTCACCATCCGCACCGGATGCCGCGCCTCAGGCACCTGCTTAACTGACTCCACCTCGATGGCTCGGGCCAGGGTATCTTGCATATTGTGTGGCACAGCTAGGAGCACCACTTTCCGGACCTTCGCATCGGCTTTAGCGTCAATGAAGAAGCCGACTGCAGTGACATTGTGGGCCTCCTCGGAACACCCCTTCAGTAACAGGTGGGCCAGCCGCACGATGTCCCGCCACAGCTCTTGCAGTGACTCTCTTGGTCGCTGTATGCTGCTTCGAAACTGGGCGCGGTGGGCATGTCGCAGGTACCAGTCACCGAAACCTAACTCCAGGACTGATACCAGGGTAGTGTACTCTAGTCGGTGTCGTTCGGTCACTGTGACTGGATTATGCTTAATGCCGGGTCCCTAAGTACTTATGCCAAGAAGTTAGCCTTCTGCTCGTCCGCCCAGCCATTCAGGGTGGCGACGATCTCGAACTGGTGCTGGTGTGGCCGGGTATTTGTACCCCCGTGAATATATACCCCCTGCATACCATATCTCTAGAGAAAAAGTACACCCTGAGGCAGGAATGTCCATAGCTAAACTACGCAGCAAAGTCGGGGAATTTTGAACCCCTGCAAAGATTACACGATGCGGAAAGTGAGCAGCTCTTGTGTGTAAAATAGATCTATATCTTAGTACTTGCAAACCTGGCCCTCTTCCCGTTTCCTCCCCCTCCCTTCCTAAACCATCGTAGTCAACCAGGAGCCAGGAGGGCCACTGTCATTCATTCCAAACCCCCTCCCCCTTCCGGCTAAATTCAAGGAATAAATTAACCATGTTTGAAGTCAGTGTTCTGTTTCTAATTTAAGGTTTCAACAAAAATTATTTAATCAAATATTATCAAATGTGTGCAATTTTATGTCACTGCTACTTTTATGTGATAAGTATTCCCTAAAATCATACTTCAACTTAAATTTCGTGCTTGTATTTGGTTTTAGTTGTATCAGGTTCAACGTTTGCTTAGTTGTAATATTGTGTAAAAGGCTTGGCCAATCAGAAGTCGAGAAACCGACACTACGATGTCGCACGAGAGACTAAAATTAAAAGAATAAGTAGACTTGAGATTAACTTGGTTTTACAGTTAAACGACTGTCATAATTTATCGTACTTTTAAGAAAGAAATATTTGTACTGTTTTGACGTGAACTGCCACAAATTAATTAATAATATACTGTACAAATAACCTTCATATGTATTTAAAGACGTTATGTTATTTTTTAAAATGTGACAATAAGGTTTTTTTTGTACATGACACCAACAAGGTTTATACCAACCCAAATTTCTTCACAACAATTACAGCCAAATTTCTAGGTCTTATTAGTAAGATTACAACTAATGAAACAGGCTCTCTACGCTTAGTTTATGTTTACGATATTATTATCACAAATCACAATAACTACGAAGGTCAACATTTAAAAACCTTATTGTAAATTAACATTTAGTTTGAGAAGTATTAGTTAACTTAAAATAAATCCATAGCGTAATGTAGCAAGTTTCCCTACTTCTATTAAAATTTGTTTCGAGTTAACAGCTGCTTATTTTGTTTTATTTGTATATTATTTTTTATTGCTATTTATTTGCGGTTATCAGGCGCCGTTAAGGCATATTTGCCTTGCCTTCCACTGGACCCATTACATCTGTTTACTGTTTAAGAAATATAACCATATATTAAAAGTTAAAATTATTAAAATACATATAGGCCTACACTTAAAACTAATGAGAAGAAAACAACACAAGTTATCCCTACTAACAATACACAATGTGTCTGAAATAGGAGGGGGGGGGGTAATCACTGAAACTTAATAGGTTAATTGACAAGTTACGGTAGAAATATCAGAGGCAAATAAGAAGGTGGAGGACGGGATCACATTCACACACGCACACAAACATACTTTAAAATACGCAAGTATACTCTCTTCAACACATTCACACCTACACACACAGACCCACGCACATAAATGTGCTCACTGAAGCACGTACATAATATATACACATATATAATATTAAATTTAATTACGATCTACTAATCCTGCGCATCCAACTCACTGGGGCGAGTATTTTTATGTTTCTGCGTTACAATTTCAAACTGTTCCAAGACTTTGATACAGTTGAAGTGAATGATTGGGAGAAAAATTTAGTTTTATGTACATGTTTTTTTAATCTAGTGTCTGCTTTGGAGAGTGTGTTTAAAGAATGTCGATCATTGTGAAGCAAAACGTGTATATAGGCAGCCAGGTGATAAGGAGTTCAATATTTTATGCAACAAGTACAGAGCATGGGTGTTTCGTCTTTCCGCTAACTTAAGCCATGTCAGCTTTCTGATGTAGGGGGTTACACGGTCACGAGCTTTTAAGTTAAATATATATCTGACACATTTATTGTGGAGTTTTTAAAGTCGCGTCGCCCGTGATTGTTGTAAACCTCGTCACAGTAGTCAATAATGGGCATTTTGAGGCTGCGGACTAGTTTGGCTTTTAATCTGGATGGCATCAGTTTTTTTTAAACGCCTTAAACTATGCAGCGAGTAATACACCTTTCTACACAAGTTAACATTCCACATCAGGTTTTCGTCAATTATTACGCCGAAGCATTATACAGATTTGTTAAGATCAATTTTAGTACAGTTGAAGACTACATCAGGAAAATAAGTTTGATTAACAGCGGATAGAAGGTGAGGAGAAGCAATGAGGATGCATTGGGTCTTGGCAGGGTTTACATTAAGGCAATTGTGAACAGACCACTTCTGAATTTCTGCAAGGTCATTACTCATATGATCGACTGCTGTCTTAATTTCACTCCTATTGAAGTGTGTATAAATCTGTAGGACATCCGCATAGAGGTGATGTTTGGAGAAATATAGGCTTTTAGCAATGTCATTTATAAATATAGAGAATAGGAGGGAGCCAAGAACAGATCCTTGCGGGACACCAGCTTTTATTGGACGCCACTGAAATTGTTGTCCATTCGATTTAACGCATTGGTTTTGATCAGTGAGATACAATTATAAATTATTTAATACATCAGGTGAGAAATTATAAATATGGTTCAACTTTGCAAGCAAGATATCGTGGTCGACAGAATCAAAGGATTGCTCAAGTCTACTAGGCCCAAAAGCGTTAATTTTCAGTGCTCCATTGCATGACGTGTATGCCTGTTTGTTTCTTTCTTTAACAAATATATAACAGTTTACGAAACTTTAGATTTATTAGATTCATATGAATAAATATTACATTTAAAAGTACAATTAAAATACGTTTTGTATATATTTACTTTCTGTAGTTACTAACAAAACACGTATCATATTTTATTTACCTGAAATATTTTAATTTCTGAATTTAAATATGAGTTGATATTTACTGGTACAGAAACTAGCTTGCATAATAATAACAAGAAATACATAATTTTACCTAAACTAAATCCACGTCAATTCATTTCTTTGCTACCCTCTCCTATTATTATGTGAGCATTAATATAAAATAGAATTAGTGTTTTGAATTACTAACTAAAATATAGCTCATGCTCCGTTATGTTGCACTTCTTAAGCTTTTAATCCCAATATTATATGCATTGAGAAGATTTTAAATGATAGGTTTGTTTTTATGTAGTTGATTACAAACATCTAGTAAACATCATCATTCCAGCAAACGACATTGTCTTCGAAAACCAGGAAACATGGTTGGCATAGCATCATGGTAGGAAAATAGTATTTGATATTCTAAGAGCTTCTTCACAATATCGCTGTACCAGCAATGGTGGCGAAATAAAGTGACATGTTACTAAAATAGACATTTGCATTTTTAATTTGATTTCAGTGCGTAAAAAATCCTAATGAGAATCATCATTTATGTCAATGCAATGGTTCCCCAATTAGTTGTTTACTGATAAATTATAAAACAATTTTGCGCTGTTTTTAAATGTTATTTCAAGCTTGAGGTCTTCAGGAAGAGGATTCGTAGAAGTGTTGACGAACTGTCAAGATGACCGAAAGTTGTGACGAAATACAGACTTTTCGTACGTAATTAGAAGAACTAAATTAATATCCTCGTTTATAACAATCATGTCCGCATACCTAACTACAGCAAGCATCAAGGGTAATCTACGTGCAATAACTTAGTATCTCCTTCCGCATTTCATTGAATGACTGCTTCATGTTAAGCTGGTGGTCTATAGGTCTGTTATTTTTTTTTTACGTTTTATGAAATCTGAGACATTCCATAACATAAGTTATCTGGGTCATTTTCAATTAGCAATTTTTAAGGCAATGATTTTTTAAGTCGGACGTACACATGGAGCAGCCAAAGAATGTAATCGTAGAAGGGAAAAGAGAGCCTCTAGCAATGTCCCTTACGTTTCGCTCATACAAAACGTTAGGACGACTTCGCCATGAATTGAACCATGCATGCCTTGGACGTCGAATGGTATGAGCCCTATATTTCTGTAAGCCTGTACTCATTACTGTTGGTTAATGTTGCCGTATAGACAGAAGCACATACACGCTATGCTGTCCTTGCACGCGGGAGCGGTAAGAGCAACACATACAAGTCCACCATATGTCTTATCGTCTGTATGCGCAAGACTCTCAATTCCTATGCACCGAGAAAAAAAATGTTGGTGCAAACAAAATTTGTTTGAATCAACCAAATAATTTGTTTGTATATGGGCAAAGAAATATTTGTTTGTTCGTACCAAATTATTTTGTTCCCTCGATTTGTTTGAGGCAAATGCTGAATTTTGTTAGCAGTACCAAATATTTAGTTGGTCATAAAAAATTTCGTTGGACATATGTAAAAGACCTAAATAAGTATGATCGTCGCGGGATTTGATCCATTATCACTTAACTTACCTCTATTTTATTCACGACCTAACCAACTTTTTTTTGTTATAAGAATGTTTGGTGCAGTGGCGATGTGGAAGCTTCCGCATCACCACTGCACTAAACATCCCCCCCCCCTTTTAATGTGACATATTTTGAGTGACCCCAGTAATTTTCGTGAGACAATATGCACAGTGACAATTTTTGAGACCCAAATGGACAAACACAAATTTACACCCAGCTAGACCTGGGAATCGAACCCAGAACCCCCCCGCACCAAATCTGGCCGCTCAACCAACTGAGCCACGGGGGGGTCGGCCCTGAGCTACGAGTGTTTTTATACAGCTGTGCTGTTATTCGTATAGGAGTAGTTAGGCCTTATATTAAATTACGATTGTACTGCTTTATTTTCAAACATGTTTGTTTTCCGTCTGCGAAAGGTAAACGATGTTATATAATATTACCAAATTACTGCGGTGCACCGCAGCACAAAGAACGAGTCGTGCTGCTACGGCGTTTTTCAAGTTTATAGCATTTTCTCTTGTGATCGATCGAATTAACCACTTTGAAATTGTTATAGATAAAATTGTGATACTGGAATTGTGCTGATTACAGTTTATACGTCCTACTTGTGGCACAAACTTATATTTTGAATGTTGAGGTATACAGTGTTTGCCATCTAGTCACTTAGCCTGCCATCTTCCGCAAGTCAACCAAATGTCTTTAGTTTCGCCAACAAAATTATTTAATCCATCGAAAAAAAATTTTGGTTCAAAGTACATCAATTATAACTAAGAATATTATTTTTTTTGACAAGTTGTAACGATTTGTTTGTTTACACAAAATATTTATTCGGCGTCCTATAGCAACCAAATATATGTTTGGCACAAACAAAGTGCGTTTAAATTAATAATTTGGTCGAGGGAAATAATTACATTTGTTTGGAGGACTCCAATCTTGGTCTTACCAACAAAATATTGTTTAGCTGAAGCAAACATCACCCAAGCAAATATATTTAGTTAAATGAAACTATTTTTTCTCTCGGTGTGCAGTGAAAACATTGCGATGTTTTATGTATGGGACTTTAAGTTAGAAATACCTAGTTTTTTAATGAGTTACTACATATAAATATGTACTGCACGTAACTATACCACTTTAAATATTATCAGTTATACATATTGACACCAAAACGATGATGGAAACACTTGTTTCAGTCAAGTCCACCCTCGAAGAAATGCACTTAAATGCTGCTGTTTGTGAGCAAGTCGAGAGTAATCTACATTTATTATCGTAGTATCTGCTACCAAGTATCATTTAATGACTGTGTCATGTCGGACTGGTGGCCTTGGCCTAATGTTTCTATTTGTCCAGGAAATTAAGAAATGTGAAAAATTCTAAAACATGTGCTTTCATGGTAATTTTTAATTAGAAATGGTTATTACATAAATTCTTATGAGTCATTCCAACTCGCACTATGTAATCTTTGAAAGAACTGTGCAATGGGAGTGCTTGACTGGATTTATTTGCTTGGACATACACCATTGCGCATTTTCGCAATGGCGTATGTCCTAAGCAAATAATTCCAGTCTTGCACTATAAAACTGTCTTCTTTTTTTCCTTGTTACGACCCTCGAATGTTTACCAAATATTACACTGTCACCATCAGTCGCAATAGCAAAACATTAATCTCTTGGATGTGTTTTATTGAGGTCATTAATTTTTACAGTTTAACGACCAGAAACACATTGTTAGAGGTTTCTCCTCATAAATATTATCAGATTTTCACGACAAGCGTTCTGATATTGACAACATTTTGTTAAATCGTTCAGAAATACAGTTAACTTTGATCCTCTTGCAACTATTGGTTGAACGCACTGGTACTTCATCTCCTTAGAAATTTGGTTAATGGCGCGTGTTGCAGAGTAGCGAGAACCATGAAATAAAGAAGGGTTTACCCCAATTTATCTGCTGTTAATTTGTAAGTTCTTTGAGACCAAAAAATGGTCTATTCTTCTTTGCAAGATAAGCTGTCCTCTTTAGCAACTGATGTAAGTTTCGAAGTGCTGCCTTTCGATGCTTTTGAACGCGATTCTTGATGAATCCTGATTGTTTATTTTTTCTAAGGTTCAGTACCAAGCTTACTTTACACTTTAACTCTGCTGTGGTTCCGCTCTACTGGAATGCAAATTATATCCTTTCAGCACCCACCAATCCTGTTGACAAAAGCGTAAATACTACACCCAAGTTAGTCATTTTGACATCATTTCTGCGAAACATACTTTCCATTGTAGTTAAAGGCCACTGAGTTGCATTACAAACAGCAGGCAAGTGCTTCATCACATATGTTTCCTCCTCACGCTGTTTACTTGTATAGTTGCACTCATTGCCCACACTAAATAATCTCTCTTCAGAGAACTTAGGATCCGCGGTGGCCGAGGGGTCAGACCTCTCGCCTCCCACCATGGCGATCCGGATTTTCAAATAAGGGAATCGTGCCGGACGATGCCACTGGTTAGTGGGTTTTCTCGGGGATCTCACGTTTCCCCCACCCATTTCATTCCGGCGCTGCTCCATACACATTTCATGTCACCCCGCCCCCCACCAACAGCGCTAAAGACTTCGATGATATGCGCTGACCAAAACCTCTTCACTCACTTTTCAGAGAACTTACTGTTTTCATTATCACTGTATTCTTCCTTAAATTTTTGAAAACCGAACTAATGTTTTTCAACTATTTATCCATATTTAGTATTTCTGGACAAAGCATTTATTTGTCCATTCACATATAAATTAAACACGAAATTAAATTCTAATAGATATTGCTGGGAACCTACGAAATTGTTTATTATAAGTTCACCAGAATGTGTGCATTACATCAACCAATAAACGAGCATCAGTGCACAAGTTTTTAATGTGCACTATTCGACCAAAGAAACATAATATCACACGATATAAACTAACTCGACTGCTAACAAAGCGTGAAAGGCTTAGGCCTACACAGGAAAAACTTTTTTTGAGTTTTACAAGAAAGATCCTTGAAAATCCTGATGCCAAAATAATTCCTTGTAAAACCGCAATAATAATAAGTGTATGTTTCTAAAATTATACTTAATAGACGTGTATTCGTGCATGTATTATCGAAAAAACTAAATTTTATATACTCATATTAGACCTACTTTTGTCATGGCACTGAACTTATTTATTAACAAACCTTTACTAGTATTTATTAAAATAAACTAATAAAACTTAGTGAACGTATTGTAATTCGTAACTGCGTCCTTACCTTAAGATACCTCGCAACATACACCTACACCACATTGACTTACATGCAATTCTTTCTCTTTTTATTTTATTTATACACATTCAGTGTACAGTTTAGTGAAATTAAGTTTCAAGTATGAAGCACGACATTAGTACGACGCTATCTTTATCCCAAAAAAATGCATCCCAGAGGGTATCATTTGTTTATAACTGACGAACCTATGATTTTGGTATACTACAAATTTTCGTAAGGTTATTTTTACAAAAAAATCTTTGTAGCTTAAATACTTTTAAAATATTTTTTTTTGTAAATTCACAAACTTTTGTAAAACTACTCAGTAATAGTTTGTGAGGTGACATCACTTATATGCTCTGTTAGCAAGCAGCACAGACTTCGCGCAGATAACATGAATAAACTAGTCGTTCAGAACACACTTGAAGTTACCAGCAGTGTTGCCGGACCTACAAGAATTATCGAACTTGTACAAAGACTTAGGAACTGTGTACGATGTAACTTAAGATCTCGTAAACATTTGTATAAGAATCTTGCTCTTAAAATTTAAGCTTTTTTAATAGTCAGATAAAGAAATGCCTTAACATATTTAAAAAATAACTAATATATGGCAATTTTCCATACATAAGAATTTGAGTGAGATTACCATTGCTATGTAATTTACTCTAGACACTTTAATTTGTTCATAGTAAAATCAGTATTTTTGAAAGACCCTGCCTTTAAGACATGGGATCTGTATCCACGCAACATTAAAAATCTTCCGTTACTTTCATTTTGTGTTATTTTTTTATGTTTAAAAGTGAAATACCTTTTGTGAGTAAAATTATTACTAAACTGAAATATTTTACTCAACAATATTAACATTTAATTTTTAAACACAAACAAAATAATTTAATCTATACTATTAGTATTATTTTCCTATCTGGGTATTTATGACTCGCGTAATATCCTTCTAAATAAGGGTATAAGAAAAAAATGTTTTTTATGTATCGTCAGGTAAGCGTCATGTTAGTAATGGACATCAGTTACCCTTTCACGCAGGATAAAAGCTACAGAAAGTCGTTCAAATATAAATATACTACGGTACCAACTATTCACCGTTGTATCATGCGAAAAACACGCTTTCCTCTATCAGTTGACCGGCCACCACTTCCGTTATATTATGGACGAACTTCTGATACGTATTTGTCCATGCTCGGTTTTGGTGTATGTTTGTTATGCTAAATTTTTTTTTCCTTATTATGAACTTCCTTACATTTTATATTCATTTCTTTTCATTTATTGTCATTTTAAATGTAAAGTAAGCAAAACGATCAAAGTTTTGTGAGCAGCGACTTTCGTGGAAGCAGAATAATTAATATGTACAGTGACGGCAGAACTAAGGGACCTCGACGCGCACTATGTGACATGCCGCGGCAGCCATCTGTACGCAAGTCTCGAGTTTCGTAAAGTCTCAGATAACAGTATATATCACAGCCTAGAGAATTCTTGTTGTCACAAACTGCTCCCTGACTGTACTTTGACACTGATCTGACTTATTTCTCGGAGCTCTGAGAAAGAGAGTTGCCGCGAGATTTATGGACTCTTGAGTAAGATTATATAAGGTAGCTGCGCCACTGTCTGAGAACGTTTTCCCGAAAGGAATCTTGTGTGCGAGTGTGTCATGGTGACAGTGATGGGTTGCAAGTGCATTCAAGAGTTTTCGGCAATATTGTTTGCTGCCAGGAGTAGTGTCGACGATGGCGTTTCGGAACTTCAGAGGACTATCGGTGTGCCTTCTGTGCTAAGATATTAGGTGAACCATTTGTGAGTGGTCAGATAGACATTTTATGTAGAGATAACCTGTATAGAGGACTGATACTTATTTTAACTTTTTAACATTTATGTATTCTGTATTTATTTGTTTTGTTCATCAACTTATAATGAACTGTTGACTTTTACAGAGCTATTTATTTAATAGTGATTGATCATTAGTGTCATTCAGACATAATGGTGTCGATAGTTGTAAATGGAATAGGCTTCGCTCTACCATTGAGTAAAGATTAGACTAGAGTGGTCATCGCTAGCATAAATTCTCCGAGTAGTTTCCGAGGTAAACTCGTATAGTTCATCGGTTTGACACCAAGTCGCGATAGTCCGTTTCTTGGTTACACCTCGCTGGGGCTTGGGGAACCACACATACGTTAGAAACGCACAACTTAGAACTGCCATATAATAGAATACACCACAAAAACCACACACATTAGAAATTGCAAATGTTAGAAAAATCACACGGTAGAAACACATAATATAGAACACACATTTGTTAGAAACACAGATGACAGAAACGTCTTATGTAAGAAACACAGATGTTAGAACCCCCATATAGTAGAATCAAAGATGTTAGAACAAATATATGACAGAAACACACAACTTAGAACCACATATTTTAGAACCACACACTTTAGAAACGTTGTACAACAGAATTTCACATGTTAGAACCAATACACAGCAGAAACACACATGTTAGAACAAACATACAACAGAAACACACAACTTAGAACCACGTATCTTAGAACAATGTACGTTAGAAACGTCGCACAACAGAAATTCACATCTTAGAACTATTAAACAATAGAATCAGTGATGTTAGAACAAAT
>PNEQ01024439.1:28870-42851 GCA_003012365.1 Medauroidea extradentata | reverse complement strand
GTGTGTTCAGAGTGGTTTCTACTGTTTTTTCGTATCTGAACCTTAAACGCGGAAAACAGAGACAATCAGGTGGTGTCCTTAAGACAAGAATAATGGTTATAGTAATGCTAGTAGTTGTACTAAAGAGTGTCTATGGTATGGATGTGTTATGCGAAATTATATCAGCGAGTACTTTCTTAGAGGTGATGTCATAGGATATCTTTAATTTTCTCGTGAATTGAGATATTTCACTGTCAAACTTTGTTTGAGTATAAGTAGGTTCGATTCCCCACTAAAAAATTGCTGGTTTCGGTTTTTAATTTTTTTTCCCGAAATCGCTCCAAGCCAGATCTGGGTTGGTGAAAAGGTTATAGTCGATTATTTTCCTGCATCCTTACCTGGTTATACGTTGTTGTCTCTAACTAACTAAATAGTCATCTTACCTTGTTTTTCACCAGTACTGCATGCGACAGGAAGGTTCGGTAGTGTGGAAAATGTTAACAGGTTATATAATACTGTCCGTCTTGTTAAGGTGATCGCCTGGTTAGATGTGATAGATGTCTAGTACTGCGGATGCTAAGAGCGACACATCACGCCTCACCCCAGACTCAAGTCAGTGAACTGTTGTTCTGTCTTCTCGCCAACTCGTCTCTATAGGAGGTTCAATGGTGACAATATCATTGCATGGCGTAATATTACGTTAAAGGTGTATCCTACACTGACCTTTCAAAAGATTTTACGTTATGCACGTATATAAATGTACGGGATCGCAAAATAAATAAAACAAAGCAATTTAGGCTGATAGAAAATATGTTTGCATTAGTAGTACACCTGAATATAGTATACATGTGTGCAACATGCAGTGAATGTTAAACGTGCATAGATAGTACTCATGCTCGTTGAGTCGTTTTGGATTATTCTTGTTAAGGGTTGATGAAGCTCTTCATGTTGTTCAGGGGTTTGGGGGTACGGGTACCTTAATACAGTGACGTTATTTTCCATAATGTAACACTAATACTGCATTGTGTGTGTGTATGAGTGTGTGTAGCAATGGTGATGTAATATTTTTTTAGTGGATAATTTATTTCCGGCTTTGTTTTAATTTGTCCAGTATTTATATGTTATATTTATTAAAATTTGTAAGCAACGCTGATTGAAGTTGCAGATTAATAACTGACATAGTGGTTAGAGATCTCGCCTTCCTCAAAGGCGAACCAGGTTCGTTTCCCATCTGGGTTGAGGACGGACGCTTCGCAAGCAGGAGTTTCGATATTGAACGGCAGGTTTTCTCGGTGTACTCCCGGTCCCCTCGCTCATATATAATTTTTGATGTTGCTTCATCATAAGATCTCACTTCATGTTACACAGCAGTGTTATGCAGTCGCTCTCTCAGAATTCTTGAGTTGTGGGCGTTATCCTATCGTACTATAATATTTATTTACCAATGACAGAATATAATCAATAATGAGTCTACCTAATATTGAAACTGAAGGTGTACGGTGAGCGTCAATGTGTTTTTTAATTAATTTGCAGTAAGTTTGTGGTGCTTAAAAATAAAAATAAAATGTGCAAAACAACCTATTTCCAGACATTTTTTTTTACCAGGAGCATGAATGTAGTCATACGATTCAGCAGAAGTTCTGTGAAATGAGTCTAATGAATGTAAGTCATGCAATTCAGCAGAAGTTCTGAGTAATGAGGCTACACAATATGATAATATTATTTTTTGCTAAGTAGATGCACACTGAACAGTTTTCCAATAATTAAGTAACAGGTGAATCTCTGCATGGTGGTTGATGGTCTGGGTAGTTGACCACCTTAAGTAGTGAAAATCGTATTTTATATACGATATCATAATTTTTTTTTAAACTTAAGAGTGACTTATACTGATTTGTGTGTTCTTTTTTTTAATTTACCCAAATTATATACTTTATACGTCGTTTCGTGAGATACGTTAATATTCACTGCAATGCATTTCGAGTAATGGTGTTCACATGGTTTGTGTTAGGTGTGTGTGTGTGGTTATGATGGATGTCTAGACAAACCCTTTGTCTTCCACCAAGGCGACCCGGGTTCAATTCCTGACACAGTCGGTATCAGGATTTTTGCATTTGGGATACGCGCTGGACGATGTCGTCGGATTTGTGGGTTTTCTCGGGGATCTCCCGTTTTGTCCATCCTTTATTCCGGTGTTGCTGCTCCCGAGTTAGGGGTACTCTGCTAGTGTCGTAAGTTACGTGCGATAATGTAAGTTGTTTAAACGATATTTAATGCGCAGTTCTTCAACGAAAATCCGAGATTCATAACAAAAGAGCTGCAGGTGTACACTAATGGCGAGATTTGCCCAACTGGAATCCTCGCTGTGTATTATATTAGTAGTATGATTCGGGTTACTGCTGTTTTTGTGTTCTACGTTAAGTGATATAGTTATTTGACGTGTATGACATACATAATCTCGCGGCGCTGTGTTGTGGTAGAGGCTTTCATACAGTATGTCTACAACATGTACATAACTAAATATATTTTTTAACGAACGAAGAATTTATATTCGCATGGTGATTATTTGTGGGTATACTATACATATTTTACCTATTTCGTTACTTGTAACAATATATACTTCCTGGGTGCTATTACCCGCATGCTAGAATAGTGGGGTTGTCTGTACGAGCTGTAGGGCGTCGCCGCACATTAGGATGCAGGTGTAGTGAACATGACATATGATTTAACAAACAAATTGCGATGATGATGGTGTAGAGTGTGTAAGAGAAACATGTACTCACCTCGGGAGATGGCAGCCAAATGATTAGCAAAGGCTTTTGAGCATTGACATATTGTGTTGGAGAAATGGAGGGGTATACCCTCCGTTGCTCATAACAATCGATACCCATGCGGTATTTAGACATTATTTCCTCCAAAAGGGTCGCCAACCCCTCTGTATACATCCTCCCATGCACCCCTCGCCTACAAACACGCACCCCTCACCCACATACAGGGTTTTATACTAGTAAACTCCGTCTCCTCTCTTCATTCGAGTAGTGAGTGTGCTGGAAGGAGGATGTGTTGCTGATGGATCTGTTGTTGGAGGTAAGTTAAGGAGGGGGGGTAAGCCTGTTATACACATATGGGGATACATGTCTTGAAGATTTCTTCAAGATGTCTTAAGGAGATGGGGTAGGTGTCTCAAGGAGTTGAGAAAAGTATGTGATAAATCTTATTTTTTTTCTTGAAGATGTCTTCAAGACGCTATGCATCTTGTAGACATGTCTTACACACATTATGAGTTGTATACGCCTCAAGCAGATTCTATGCATCTTGAGATATGTCTTAGGAGTGTGGGAGAAGTGTGTGATAAATCTTATTTTTTTCTTGAAGATGTCTTCAAGACGCTATGCATCTTGTAGACACCTCCAGTCCTCCATCCCTCCCCTAAGTGCTGGAGGGGGTAAGCCTGTGATACACGGGGGTCACATGTGTTGCACACACGTTCTCTCTAGCACCATCTTGTAGACATCTTCAAGATGTCTCAAGGATCTGCTATACGTCTTGAAGATGTCTTAGGACTGTGGGACAAGTATGTGATAAGCTATACATTTTTCTTATAATGTCTTGAATATTTCTTCAAGATGTCTTCAAGATGTTATGCATCTTGAGACATGTCTTACACACATTAGGAGTTGTGTACGCCTCAAGGAGATTCTATGCACCTTGAGATATGTCTTAGGAGTGTGGGACAAGTATGTGATAAATCTTATTTTTTTCTTGAAGATGTCTTCAAGACGCTATGCATCTTGTAGACAGTTCCAGTCCTCCATCCCTCCCCTAAGTGATGGAGGGTGTAAGCCTGTGATACACGGGGATGGGGGGTCATATGTACTGCACACACATTCTCTCTAGCGCAATCTTGTAGACATCTTCAACATGTCTCAAGGATCTGCTATACGTCATGAAGATGTCTTAGGGGTGTGGGACAAGTATGTGATAAGACTTATTTTTCTTCAAGATTTCTTCAAGCTGTCTTCAAGATTTCTTGAAGATGTCTTCAAGATGCTATGCATCTTGTAGACAGCTCCCTTGCTCATAACAAACAATACCAACATGATGCTTAGGCACTATTTCCTCCAAAAGGGTCCATTATTCAAAATGTTTTCAAGATGCTATGCATCTCTTAGACTCCCCCACCCCTCACCTGCACACAATCAATACCCACATGGTGCTTAGACACTGTTTCCTCCAAAAGGGTAACGTCTTGAAGATTTCTTCAAGATTTCTTCAAGATTTCTTGAAGATGTCTTCAAGATGCTATGCATCTTGTAGACTCGTCCACCCCTCGCCTACACACAATCAATACCCACATGGCGCTTAGACACTTTCCTCCAAAAGGGTAACGTCTTGAAGATTTCTTCAAGATTTCTTGAAGATGTCTTCAAGATGCTATGCATCTTCTAGACTCCTCCACCCCTCGCCTACACACAATCAATACCCACATAGCGCTTAGACACTATTTCCTCCAAAAGGGTAACGTCTTGAAGATTTCTTCAAAATTTCTTGAAGATGTCTTCAAGATGCTATGCATCTTGTAGACTCCTCCACCCCTCGCCTGCACACAATCAATACCCACATGGCGCTTAGACACTATTTCCTCCAAAAGGTCGCCAAATCCTCTGCACACTGCCTCCTCTGCACCCCTCGCCTACATACACACAATCAATACACACATACAGGGCGGGGATTAAACTCTCGGCCAATCACAGACCTCATGGCACTTAGGTACTATTCGTACCAAAAGATCCCCATAACCAATCACAGCCCAGGACACGCCTCCCTAGACAACTTCTTGGCCAATCAGAGCTCTTGCACCACCAAGGGGAGGGGGCGGGCATGTTAACCATATGCAGGTTAGGCCGGTTTTGTTCCCTGTTGTACCAGTCCCCGCATGCTTCCCCTACTCCTCTGGACACCCCTCAAGTGACAGATGTGCTAGTCTCACAATGTCTTGCCAAAGTTCCTGAATTGACTCCCCAGGTTGCTAGCTACGGTTTCGAAGTTGGGCATGGTGGGCATGTCGTAAATAGTGGTCCCCGAAGCGCAGCTCATAGGTAGAGACTAACGTAGAATACTCCAGGCGATGTTGTTTAGGCAAAGATTGAAGTATACTGAGTGCAGGGCCCCTCAACACTGCTGCCAAGTAGTAGGCACGTTGCTTTTCTGTCCAACCATTCAGGGTTGCAACAATCTCATATTGGTGCTGATATTCACGCCATGAGGTTTGACCATCATAAGGGGCAGGCTTGATTGTATCCCCCTTTCCAGCCCCAGGCATGGCAACCTCAGTTGTATTAATGTTCTGTGGTAGTCCTACCGACGATCCTGACATCGCAGTGCACCTCCCGTCGTTACCCTGATGTCTCAGCTCTGGCCTCGTCGAGCCGCTATCCCTACACACCGATGGCTGACCACCTGCCTGTCGCTGTAGAAATCTCTCCCATTCCGTCCTTAAGACACTCACCTCTTTCTGCAGGTCGTCTTTCACACTTCCGATTTTCTTTTCGATATTTTCATTAACACTGTCAATTCTATGGTCCACCAATTCACTGACATTGTCAATTTTTAGGTCCACCATTTGAGAAACACTTTCAATTTTCTTGTCCACGTACTCTATTTTAGTGTGCACTAGCTCACTAATTCCCTCTATCTTCTTGTCTACATCCTCATTACCACTGTATATTTTCCTGTCTACATTATCATTAACACTGTCAATTTTCCTATCAACTCTGTCTATTTTCTTGTCTACATTTTCGTTAACACTGTCAATTTTCTTGTCTACATTCTCATTAACACTGTCAATTTTCCTATCAACAGTGTTTATTTTCTTGTCTAGATTCTCATTAACACTGTCAATTTTGATATTTACACCAATTATGTGGCTACTTAGTCCCTCTATTAGTGCTCGCGAACCCTCTAGCTCACTAGCCATTTTTCTTGTAAACATAAACTTATAACCTAAAATTCCTTACCTAATAAAAAAAATAACAATTTTGAATAAATATCTAACCATCTACACTTAATTTTGACATCATTTAAAAAAAATTAATAAAAATTTAAATAATTGCCTCCATCCCACTTCTGACACCAATGTTACAAGTTGCGGGCTAGGTACGTTTGAGGATGGAGGTCTTTGATAAAATAAAGAAAATAAAGCTTACCTAGTTTATTTACAACTGTATATACAAATAAAATCTATGTCTATAAATATATACCACAATAAATGTCAAACAGAACAAATAACTACTATTTACATAAAGGATAAAAAATACATCTACACAGTTCTCTGTAACTCACAATGGTGGACCCAATGAAATAATACCGAAGAATCTTTCTGGCCTAGAATCACCTTCTTCCTACTACTTGCTGCGGTCCCACTCGCTGGACGCCCTTGAACAGTCGTCGCAATCCAATACTGGTCACTATAACTTCAGATCACACTAGGCACCTGTCAGCAAAAACTCTCTCGCTCCTGCTGCAGCTCCCCCTTATATACCCCCCCCCCCTCCTTCTTCACGAATTATCTCGGCGGGTCTCTGTTCTCCAACCTCCTGGAAAGATGTCGCTTCAAAGTCACGCACCACCCCGAGAGATAAAGAGGGAACAGGATCATTCCAGATCACGATATTTTCCCTCGGTTACCCGATACTGAGTGCAGGTTGTTATCATGGAGTAATATAATCACCCGAGGAGGTCTTGTAGCGCTGCCGCCATTGTATTGTATTTCGCAGCCCTGCTCGACAGCCACGGTGCCAAGGAGAGGGTGGGAAGGGGGTGTCCTAGCTCCGCCACCACAGTATCGTACTACACCGCCCAGCCAGACAGTCGCGGCTCGCAACAATATTTACTATCCTTAATCGATAAACACGTCTATTTCGTACAGATTTCTTACTGTACGTTGCTTGTTTGTTCATATTTAATTTCATAGATTTCCTTGGAGTGTTTTGTAAAATATTATATTTCTTTATACACCTAACACCAATGAACGTGAATCTACGGTGATTTATTGTGAATCCCAATACGTATGATTAGAAAATTGAAACAACTATAACCAACAAATCGAGCCCTCGTGACGCCTTGAAGAGGCAAAAATTAGGCCTAATTTTTTATTTATTAATTTCCAAGAGTACAATGAAAGAGTATGTTTCTTTTTTTTTTTTCCGTGAGAAAGAAAGGAGCCTACAGTTTTCAGTTTCGAGAGTATTTTCATATTACAGAAATAAAAGTTTTATCAAATATTACAGCAGAATGAAGTGGATGGCTTTTGTAGTATTGGTTTTAGAAACTGGTCAAGATGTTCACATTTTACTTTCATTTTTAGCATTTTATTGCAAAGGAAGCATTAAAATAAACTCAACAAATGACATGCTTGTAGTTTATACTAGAGCGGAAAAATGTTTCGTTATTTTTTTAAATCTGAAATATTCCAGAAATACCCATTTGTTCGTAGTAAATTATGTAGTCCTACGATAAATGTTGTGTTTTTTCTAACGAGAAGGAATGTCACAGAACTTAAAACTGGTGACTTTGTAAAGCCATTGTATCAACACAAGCGTTACAGCAAATAAAATCTTGGTATTGGTTAATTATAATGTGAGTATATTGTTTTACAAAGGAGCATCTGAGCACTCTCTCACACATACACATACGCTAGCATACAGTCCTTTATGTGTAACAATTATGCACCTACTGTTGCTACACGCCACTGGTCATGCACGTAATTTGAAATACGTTGATTTGTAGCGTTGGTATGTTGTAACATATTTACGTGAAAGACCTTCAGTATATGTGTAATCATTTTTAAATATATTCTGTTTAGGGTAAAATTTCAATCCAGATTGAAGCTGGAGTGGACTGAGGAATCCAGAGTGAGATTTTACTATAAACACTTTGTTGTGGACTGAAGTAGGAGTGACACGAGATAATCCACTCCACATGTTGAGGTGGACTGGAGTGAAGAATCCAGATTGAGATTTTACTGTAAACACAGACTGGACTGAAAATAAAATGTGCAGGACAAAGTTGCCGCCATTGTGTTGTTATGTATTGTGGTTAGGTTAAAAAAGAACAGAGAGCACATTATAATGTAGCAGAAAGTGTTTAAAGCAGACATTTGTAAAGCTAAACTGTTTTTACTAAGCAAACGGAACAAGACGAGTGGAATGTCTCGTGAAGAAAAGCCTTATTTGGAGCAACTCTTATTTTTCGTTTGTCATCTGTTCTCTGCTTCGTAATGTCGCCGATAGATAGCATTATTACGTTTTCAGTCCAGGTTGACTTCAACTTGGCTCTTGTTTACAGTTCAATCTGGATTGTAATATTTACTGTAAACACAGTTCGTCAGTCCATGTTCGCTACACGTTCACTCCGAGTTGACTTCACTTCAGGTTCAATCTGGATTGTAATATTTACTGTAAACACTGTTAGTCAATCCATGTTCGCTACACGTTCACTCCGAGTTGACTTCACTTCAGGTTCAATCTGGATTGTAATATTTACTGTAACCACTGTTAGTCAATCCATGTTCGCTACACGTTCACTCCGAGTTGACTTCACTTTAGGTTCAATCTGGATTGAAGTTTTACCCTAAACGTAGTAATAGTTTTCCGTGACGAAAACTACCGATTGTTCAGTTTCAGATATTGGATTTATAATGGCTGATTTATTTAAAGTCTGGTGAGTGTTAGAATGTTAGTTGTTGCGTCAGTTTGTTCCTTGTTTCCTCGTCTTTTTCACAATTACTTTATCATATATTTTACAGGTGTCCTGTTCATTCTTCTGGGTCTTACAGACTTAAAAGCATTTAGAAATTTGATCGTTTGACGAACTTCAAATTTGAGTGCACTCACTGTTACACTGAGAAAAGATTTTAGTCCGAGCCCACTGAATGCTTACTAGTAGGAAGAACAAGCGAACATTCAACGAACACCTGTAAATGACAAGATAGTTTAGGGATCTATATATGTCGATTTAGGCAATGGCCCTTTAAAAGAGTTGTCTCTTGTAGATATACACCCACTTAGTCCAGGTTGTTTTGCCTACCATGAAAATTGGGCAGGAAAGCACTAGAAATAACTTTTACGGAAGGAAATGGAAGACGCTGCAATGGAGGAAGTCTCAATGGGAAACGATTATGGACGAGTGAGTATAGTTGAAAATGCAGAATGTTCTTGGACTATCGGAATTTTGGACGGAGGGTGGAGCCAAAGGCCTATGGCCACAGGTATTCACAAAAATCTTGATGCGCCGTGATAATTGGATTTTACACAAAAAAAATATTATTTCTTGGTGTGATAAACAAGTATTGTACGGCTTGCATTCTGAGTGAACGAATGAACACGGAACCTAAACCACACTTAAGCTTCTGGAATTGGGCAGATTCTTCTACTGCAATGGAGGCAGACATTATAGTGGAAGGCTTCCGGTTTTGCGAATCTACGTACAAACTTCAGTTTAAAAAGTTTGTTGGTGATGAGGATTCGAGAGTGTATGCCACAATAACTGCTAATGTTTCGTATGGAAGAGATGTTGAGGAAATGTAATGCGCTAACCACGTCGTAAAGAATCTAAAATATAATATTCTTGCCATGACAAAAAGTGTCAATGCCATCAGCAATTGTGAAGGCGATGTCGGGAAGCTCAAATCAACACTTTTGAATGTGCCTATCCATGTTTTCAGGAGCCATGTGTTTTGCAATTCAGAAGTATGTGTCAGAGCTGGCACATAATCGACTCCCTGCAATTATGATTCGTACATTGTAAATTGCTTGTGGAATTCAACCAAGCCATGGATCGGATGAGGGCGAAGTCACGTGCGCTTGTTGTGGAACTCACAACCAACCAAGCTGAAATGTACATGTCATTAGTTGCGAGGATGACTGATGGTCTTACACCCGAATGGCTACTGTTGCGTGTTTGTCTTTCCAGCTTCGCTACAAATGGCATGGACAGATCATGAAGGCATTTACAGGTCACAGCCCTGGAGAGATTGTGAAGCGGTTGATGGCGAAAAGACAGGAACAACAAGCTAACTGTATACGAAGATGAACATGAATCCTCAAGTACCTAGAGCATCAGAGCCGTCTAAGCAGCAAGGTGATAAAATGTATGGTCCTCATACAGTTCAGCCTCTAACTTCCGGCCAGGAATAGGAATTACTGACTGAATCCGCAATGAGGAGCTTAGAACTCACAGCTGAAGAAAGAAATGAACAGTAATTACAGACACGAGAACAAGGCAGTAGTTAATTGTAGCTAAAAGAGAGGAGAAAACGAATCACTGCTTCCTTTTTTGGTCGTATCTGTAAGATGAGGGAAGACACTTCCTGCAGAGCTACAGTTGAAGCCATTGTTTATAGCCGTGTATTTGAAAACACTGCCACATTAAATGGTCTTGCAAACGAACGCGTTGCGGGAGCTTTGTACGAAGAAAGAACTGGCCATAACGTACATCGGTGTGGTCTCTTTATCAATGTACAGCATTGCTTTCTGGCAGCTTCACTCGATGTCTTAGTTGGCGATAATGGTGTGGTGGAGCTGAAATGTCCATTTTCTGCAAGAGAACTTAGGCCAGTCGATGCGGCAGCAACGCTTAAAACGATTGTTTGCAGAGTCGTTGATGGCAAGCTTTGTTTAAACCGTTCTGACAACTATTTTTACCAAGTGCAAGGACAACTTCATGTTACGAGAAGGGACTGGTGTGATTTCATTATGTGGACACCGAAAGACATTTCAGTAGAAAGAAATGTGAGAGACGATCGTTTCTGGCTTGAAAAAATAGAGTGAAAATTAGTGAGGTTTTTTTTTTTACTGCTTGTTGCCAGAGCTCTCTCCTTGTCATCCCATGGGGGCAACATATTCGTGGGTTACACTACATTGTTCGAGCACATGAAAGTCATTCAAAGAAACACTACATTTTTTACATTTCATGAATGCAGAATAATAGATGAGAAACTTTTAAATCCTTCCCACTTAGTTTCTGTGCAGGAAATTCTGTAATATCGCGGTGAATAGTATAATTATTATGTAGTGAAATAAACACGTTATCTATAGGTGAAGACAGAGCAAAATGCTGTATGGACAAACATAAAAGAACTGAGGTTTTTTAAATTTTGTATTGAAGGTAATTGGCAAAAAAATAGTAATAAGTGGGTGGGGAACCACTGACAGAGTAATTTTACCACTAATAATATTTTTCACGGTTGGTATATACATAATTTCGAATAAAAATAAATTATGATACAGGAAATTGTTGGAACAGTTTGTTTTTGTAAGAGGTCATACGGCCGACGAACAGTTGAATTTCTTCCGCTTCCTTCAGAGAAATATTATCTGTGTAACATCGATATTGAAACTGCCTTAATGTTCAATTATAACTCTTTCGTGTTATAAACAGCAGTTTCCGGCATATTCAGATTACTAAAATCTATCACGTGACAAAGTTAGCTACTAAATATTGGGGAATTTAGGGTTTAAATTTACCGAGGTGGAGTAGCATACAAAATTCCCAAATTGCTGCGGAAATCTGTTTGTTGTTAACAACACATTTCACGACTTTTCTTTAGGAAAATAGAAGGCATTTTAGTGAAAATAACAAAATTAGGGAGAATCGTGGTATTATTTGTTCAAAATCATAATTTTGTCAATATTAAAAATAATAAAGATATATGTAGCTTATTTTAAAAATAACACAAATGAGATTAGTTAGAATAAAATTTGCAGCAATCGGCTGCCAAACTATTAAGATATTAGTTCCAGAAAGGAACACTAGTAGCGCTCTAAAGTGTCATTCGAATGCATCCACCATAAATTAATAAAACCCTAAAGTCCCAAATATGCGTCACATCAATGTTTGGAACACGGATTTTGGCTTTGTTACCTCGTTTGTTGTTTCCTGGATTTCTAACAGATGGTAGATAACAATTATGATGATTTGTATTGAGCACGATAAAAAATTCATACGTATTAATGTTGAGCAAGGTGAAGTAAATGCACCTCTTGTATCGCTCCTGCACACACACTAATTGCTCGACCTGCTCCTCTTTTGTCACACTTGCCACATGTCGCCTCTTGTTGGGCGTTATGTAGACTACAGAATTTTCTTCAACATCAACATTGTTTTTTTTCAACATAGTTCATATTTATCCACTGTAGAATGTTGGGAACAATATATTTCTTTATGAAAGAATACCTTACAATCAGTATATTTGTAGTTGACATATACAGCAAAAGTGTTAGGCTAGCCAGTGTTGCAACTATTCCTACGAACAGAAGTTATAAGACGTAAGAAACAGAATTTAACTGTAAAAAAATATTGAATTTTTTTTTTCACGTGTCTAGAAAGGGATCAGATGCGTTGTCTACACTCAGTGTCAAAATAGTTTTGTTAGTCAGAGAAGGATTACAGTACACGGAATGAAGATTTGTGCATAACCTGTTCGCTAGGTAGGCTACGAAACGTCTAGCGTACAAAATTTTGTGAACATAAGATGAGAAACTATTTCCTTACGTGTAAATTTGCTTATATCCAATATAAGCCAAGCAAAGCTTTGAAAACGAAATGGTAGGAAACCTACGTGACGCACTAACTTATTTATTTCGAAATGTAAAATTGTGTGTTCGTATGCGTACGCACGCGCGCAAGTATTTTCCTAATTGCATGAATTGTTCTTTCCCCCGAAGAATTGCCAACCGAAGAATTGCCAACCGAAGAATTGCCAACCGAAAATTCTTGGAAGCTGATGCACTAATACTTGCAAAGTATGTTTTTATTTTAAATAACATTTATAATATTATGTGTGTAATTCATACAGAAATTTGTCAAAAAGAGGTTGCAATAAATCGAATGTAAAACTGCAAATAATGTTTCATGTTCATTCCTTACCTTCCACTGATAAGTAAAACAACTAAATTGTGTTGTGTTATTCACCGTTCGGTGAATCTGAGTTTCCTTGTGAAGGCAACAGAAAAATCCGGCAAACATCTGCGGGTCACTTCATCTCCAATTTTCCTCGAACCACTCCCTTCTCGCCCTTCTCCCCCCTTAAATACCGAAAGTTGCTCATCCTTCTTGACAGAGCCTGTGTTGGCACCCTGCTCAGGTACCATCCCACATGCTGGACTACCTAGTACTCCTCGCCCCACCTCTACCACCCGGTAGAGCCAACACCACGAGTGCTGCAGGATCAAGTTGGCAGGCTTTGCGGTCTTCTCTGCCGCTGGTGGCGGAAACTAAGTATATTCGCTTCATTGAAATCAATATTTTACTGTATTCATTACACGATACTTTTTTATATAAGTGGGATCATTAAGATTATTATGTTTTCCTAAATAGTAATTCCATTTTCTATTTAAGCACAAACATGTAAATAATTGTATCTTTCACTGCTAAGAAAGATGGCTTTACGCACGTTCTGAGCGGTTATGTGCATAAAAATAGTGGCTCGGTTTTGTCTACTTAATACAATGTTATTTCACATGTGCATTTTAACTTCATGGCCTAGGAATATTAAAATACTGGTACTGTATGTTACGTTTTGTGAAATATTCGTTAGACCTTGTTACGTCTACATTCATTTCTGTAGCCACAATTAATTAAAAATTTCTGTTCTGAAATGTCTTTAATATTTAAGTTAACATATAAGTTAGGTAAAAGTTTAGGTATATTATTTCTCCAATAAACAATGCAGTGTCCTTTTTAACTATACTTTTCTTTTGTAGCCTACTGCAAATTTATCAACGTTCAATGAATCACCTTCTTACACACAGTCCTTCGACGAAATACCAACACGGACCATATTAGGATACAAAAATTTTTCACACAGCAAATAGGGTTGGGTTTTTTTTTCATATCTTATTACGTTTACTATATTCTGTAGTGATATATATATATATATATATATATATATATATATATATATATATATATATATATATATATATATATATATATATATATATAT
>PNEQ01024439.1:0-20090 GCA_003012365.1 Medauroidea extradentata | reverse complement strand
CGCCCCCTATACTACCCCCACCACCCTTAAATTTGTCACTGCCTGGTGTATGTACAACTCATACAAACACGTGCATTTAACTTTGCTACAGACTTTTCGTCAAGAAAATCATAAGGTCACCGCTTAAACTCCCTAATGAAATGTATCGGCGAGAATCTTGCTCGCTATACTTGGCACCAATGCGACGGCTTTAATCACAAATGCCTGAGCAACACTGCAAATTTCATTATCATTTATATTTATGTAATGCTTTAGCCACGTTTGTTGTTTGAAAAATACCAGGCGACAATTAATAATTACTTATTTTCCACCGCAATAATGGCAACGATCTTAACGGCTCTGCCTACCTGGCGTAAAGCCACAGAGTTTAAATGAGCTATTAGTTTTAAAATAAATAGAATTTTAAAAAATCAGCGGTGGGTTAAATTTTTTTGAAAAATATTACAATTGAATATTATCAACTGTTTTGAGGTAATTATAAAATTATTTAATTTGTGTTGATTACCGAAAAATACATTGGTGAATCATCTTATAAGGATGTTGCATGTCACTATGTTGGGGGAACAATATTCACATCTAAATAAACAAAATAATTGGTATGAACAAAAGCCTGAAATTGCACCGTTACTGTACTTCAAGGCTCATAACTTACCTTGCATGGTGCGTGACAGGGTCATGTTACCATGGAAAGCTACGTTGGAGTGAGTGAGTGAGAGATTTTGGTCAGCGCTTAACATCGAGGTCTTTAGCGTTGGTGAGGGGTGACATGGTGAGTATGCAGCAACGCCGGGAATGAAAGGGCGGGGAAACGGGAGATCCCCGAGAAAACCCGCCGACTGACGGCATCGTCTGGCACGATTCCCACGTGCGAAAATCCGGGGTCCGACCCCGCCGGGAATCGAACATGATCGCCTTGCTACGTTGGACAATGCCTACCTTCCAATTAAATACGACTCGATTGGTATAAAGTTGCCCACAATTATTACAATGACGTTACGGCATTTCATAGTAACACGATCCAACTCGCATGCTATGCACACATCATATACAATGTGAACTGTGAAGCAGAAATTATGCGTTTTCGCACCTACGTTCATGTAATACTGTATGTTCCTCTGGATATTTAATTGTTCACCCAAAATTTTAACGTGCGATTTCGCAGCATTCTGTATGGTCGTATTCTTTCATAAATTTCACGTAGAATGCTTGTTGTTTAAATAAATTTTCTTCGAAATGTGATTATTGAGAAGTTATTAACTTTAATAAGGGTTCGTCTTTTATCTCCGTGTCTTTAGTCTTGATAAGCAAAGCTCCTTATGTACAGAGCATGAGCGAGTGCAGAAACACTGACTGAAAAATTGGAGGAGGTCTTATTGCTGCAACATCGTCAGTGAATTTCAGTCAGATACAAAATGAATTATGCACGATTTTTCCCTGGTGGCAGTTTTTTTTTAAACATTACTGTGCAAGTGTTTTAGCTACAAAGTCTCACGGCTGAGAAACTAGTTTGAAGAAAGATTCAGTGAAATGGAAGTACCGCTAATTGAATGCCTGCCAGAAAGCTCCTGGAACGGTAGATTGCACTGTAACGTCATTGCACAGACGTGAGCAAGCCGGACACTGTGGCGTGTTTCTCACCGGCACGATTGTAATTAGGCAATATACACTGAAACTGACAACATTCCCAGCACGTTAAGAATATGGGAACTATGTGTTGCGCAACACACCACACAATATATTTGTACAATCGCTTACAAATCGCCCGAGAAAGTGAACAGGGAACCTGCAAAAATACGTAATTATAATGCCATTTTACCCAAATCGACCGTTTAAGTCTATAACGACAGTTTTTTTATGTAAACAAAAGCAATAAAGTATAAATTAATTTTTGTAAACACATATAGTCGAGAAGCCTCGTTAGCCGTGTACGTATATAGGCTAATATATTTGCCTACCAATTACGCCTGTGTGTATTTACCCTTGCAATTTTTTTCTTTAATCAAAACACCATCAAACAATACCAGCGTCATAATTTTATGATTTTCACTTCTCACCAAAGCTTCATAAGTAAGGAACATAATAATTCTATCAAGTAAACTCTGTAGTTGTGTAGTATACGAATGACTTGACTCGTGGCTGACAAGATGGAAAGTTTCGGTGTTAGGGCCTACATATAGGCTGCACTCCGTTTTGTTCAGACCTTTCCCATTCGTCCATGGATTAACGTTTGGCCCCCTCATCCCCCAGATTAATAAGGCAAGGTAAGTGGACTTTACGTATCGTCAACAGCGAGGTCAATAGAGACGGTGAATACATAATGAAAGAAACTGGGAGAGGAATCGATCATGGCCTTTATTAAGGTACAATGCCAGCATTTATTTGCCTGGAGCAATTTCTGGAAACCATGGAAAACCGAAATCAGGATAACCGGAGCCAGTGATCGAACCCGGGTTCTCTCGAATATGTGTCCAACGTTTTACCGTAGTGCTATTTCGCTCGATCAGATTAATAAGGGTCAAGCATTTAGACATACCTCCACAAGCTAAGAACGAACTAGCTTTTAGTCACCTAATTTAGGGATGAAGAAGACTTGAAGCCTTCTTTCGCTCGTGTTTAGTTAGGGGCAAGACTTCAGGTACCCCTGAATAAGCTGACGAATTGCCAGTTTAATGATGGACAAGGATTTCGTTGCCAACCTATGATATTTTAGGTCCATAACAAATATATATTTGGTTTGAACAAACTATGATTGCCTACCTGGGATCAGGATTGGTTGTTGGGTTGTCATCCTATACTCATCCTACGGAAGACAATAGCGAACAATCGCAATTTCGTCGTAGCCTAGACGCGCTTTATGTGTTCCTCCTGAGGTTAAAAACAGACTTGGAGTGAAAACTCGTCATCACAATTACTAGTGAATTCATATACAGAATGTCCAGAAACTATAATATAATAATACTACGCAAATCCTGGACTAAATTGGAGACGAAAATAACAGTCGCAAAA
Source organism: Medauroidea extradentata (assembly GCA_003012365.1). Classification (NCBI taxonomy): domain Eukaryota; kingdom Metazoa; phylum Arthropoda; class Insecta; order Phasmatodea; family Phasmatidae; genus Medauroidea; species Medauroidea extradentata. The sequence continues at coordinate 17,084 of PNEQ01024439.1, read as the reverse complement.
TGTTATCTAATTAAAACTTACGTGCACAATATGGCAACATAGCGCGGATTAAGTCCCCTTTTGAGCTATACATATATCTTACTACCACTGTTATTGCCATCGTATAATGGATGTAGATTCAATTCCTGAGGAGCGCAAACATGTTTTTACGTTTGTTCGACGTAACGTACATAAAATAATGCATGGACTTAATTCCGTGCTGTGTTGTCACATTATATGCGAAAAATTACACCATATGACAAACATATTCGTCTACAATTCAGTCCAGATGTGCTTCTTATACGGCTTTCTGGATGCACTGCATAGTCAAATGTTTATCGTCTAGAAGAGATCTTGCCCGTCATTCACTTTCCCTGCTGTGCTCTTGTTGTGAATTCAGGAGAGGAGCAACGTTGTTACGCCACGCAGCAAGTGTACTCGACCAGGTAGCGCACGAGCCGCGGTGGTAATCTTGTCACGCGCCATACTGTGAGAGCACCGTTAGTCGCTGTCTTCCGCGGGTCCGGTCGTTGGCCGCGCCTTGCAACATGTTTGCTTGTCTTCGTCGTCTGGTCGCCCGACCTGCCCCGCACCCTCCACGCACGGGGTCAAGGTTGGCGCAGTAGATAGAGCACTCACCTCCCGTCAAGGCGATCCGGGTTCCACTCCCGGCGCGGTTGCCAGATTTTCGCATGTGGGAATCGTGCCGGACGATGCCGCTGTTTCTGCGGGTTTTCTCGGGGATCTCCCGTTTCCCCCTACATATTAATATCGGCGCTGGTCCATACTAACCTCTCACCAGCGCTAAAGACTTACATGTTAAGTGCTGACTAAAATATCTTCACTTCCTTCGACACACTACCGTCCACATCTCCACCACCCGATTTACGTCTGTCTTACGAGTGAAAGCACTTTTCTGACAGCTTTACTCGAATAGCTTTTTGTGGTCTGCCATACATTATCATCTGGTTTCCAGCAGGGACATAACAACTCAAATTCCTAAAGAGGAGGAGGCAGACGTAATAATTGCTGTTCTAAATTTCATCTTTAGTGAAGGTACCATGGCCACCATTTTGGCTAATTAGAGTTTTGCTTTCATAAAATGACTTAAAACTCTACATATTATACTAATAAAATAAAGATCATGCAAAATAATGTATGTAGACAGGTAAATTGTTTAATATTTGCTCCTGCTTCAAGGATTCAGAGATGGCAATGTGCCCTTTCATTTCACCCCCCCCCCCTTTCCCATTGTTGTAGGTTTTTCTTTGCTACCTGCATCGATTTACCTTATCTAGTTAATATATAGTGTTATGACAATAAAATATTGCATTTATTATTATTATTTTAATTGTTTTATTTTGAAAGGGAATGTGTTAAAGAAAACAAAGTGAGGAAATCCGTGATTAATGCTACTTCAAAACACAACCTACAAATTGCGTCCTTGTAACTAACTTCTTACATCAATAATTAAGCCTATGTTTGGTGATAAGGAAGAAAATTAGGTATTAATCTTTAAAATAGGGACTGGTGCCTTGTCAAAACCAAGTAATTGGTGTATTTGGACTCTTTACGTGCCCTCGAACAGAACTGGTCTTGATAGAGGTGCACGAGGGAATTGTGGTACGAGTCGGTCAGCGCCTGTTTATAAAAGAAAACATCCCAGTATTCGCCTGGAGCGATTTCGGTAAACCCTGGAAAATAGAAACCGGAAAGGCTGGATACGTGGATCGAACTCAGGTCCTCCCGAATTCAAGGCAAGTATTTTACCTAGTGTCTGAAATTACATTTACCATCCGTTGAAAAAATTGCACTTGTTCGTGGGATGAATTATAATAAGGTCTTCACAATTAAATTTGCCTTTCGGCCACTTGCTGACTAAAGAAGCACTTTTTGAGGATTTTGGAGAGTTTCAATATTTATAGCGTGCGTGCTGTTTTGAAGATGTAACTCTATTCTCATCTGGAATGTGCTTACTCTGCGCAGGTTAACATGTTAGGGACGAGTTTAATATTTTCTTCAACAAACGTTTTTAGCGCCCTTAAGGTGGCCGCCTGTCAAGGGTGCCGAGTGCAAGGCTTCGGCCATTACAATATTATTCGAAAACTGATCAACACGCAAGAGTGATGTCTGCTTGGGAATATCATTCAAAGTACGTAACTCGTGTATATACCTATTTCAAGTTTACCACTACTATATAAAGCATTTTATAGCGGCCGAAAATTGTGAAAATGGGTGTGGTTGGGGTCGTTTTAGGCATGAAAATATCATTGCAGAATATTTAAAAATATGTAGGTGTGTACAATATACCTTTCTCTTTAATATTAGGCCATAAAACGATAGAGTCGCCATTGAATTTCTCATAGAGGTTCGTATGTCATTAGAGATGAAGAAAATCCAAAATTGCTAAATATTGCATTTTTAGAGCATAGGTGGTCAGTTTCTTGAAGAAAAAGGAGAAGAATACATCCTGGCGTCTGTAGTTCATTACTCTTTGGGTTTTTGACGCATGCAGTAATAACATTGTTACAGATATAATTTGTTCGCTATTGGCTTACAAGGACTATGATCAGTCGTGGGCTTTAAGGGCGACTCTTCCTCGTTTTTCGTTTACTACTTGCCTTATCACCTCTATATTCCTCTTGAGAACTTACTTCACGGTATAACTATCGTGTTAGAACATTGTCGTGTATGCACGCCACTTTACCGTCACCCTGGCTGATAGGCCAGATTTTTGAAACGCATATATGAGTTGTGTGGTGCAAATAGTGAAAGAAGATAGGGGAGGGTGAAGCCTCGCAAAGGTAATCCTAGAAGAAGCCAACGTTGCTAGAATCGCTGGGGCACGCACGCATCAGTGATATCAGATAATAGTTCACAGGAACAGAAATGTCAGCATTATTGTCACAGTGTTGACGATTACAATTTCGGAAAACCGTCGACTGTCCACATAAAAATTTCCCTAAAATTCTGGTCAAAGATTTTAACTTTTTTTTTTAATATTTAAACAGCGTGGGTGTTGTTTTTTCATTTTTTTAAAGCTATGTAAATATAATTAAGAGTAGAATCGTGAAATAATATTCTAATTTTATTGATGTTCGTAGAATTTGTTTTAAATGGTAGTAAGTTTTATTTTTGGTGGTTAATTTTGGAAATTTAAATGAAAGCAAGGAAGAAAGAGGCAGCAACCAACATGATATGATAAACATAGAACGAAAACACACAATAAAAAATTATCACAGAAGTGAAATGGCGTGCTTTTTCGTTTTCTGTTTTGGTTGTAAGCGTTTCGGTACTTTTAAGTTCATGAAGCTGTTTGATGATACTGATATTTAGTAGAGTTAATTTCTAAGACTTAGAGGAAATTTATATATAGTTTCTAGATATTTTATTACTATTCAAACTAATTACAATAAATTTGGTAATAAAAACGGATCTAATTTACCGTGGCTTTGTTTACTTTCATGTACGCCCCGGGAGCTGGTACGAAAACGAGTGTGAAAAAGCTTCCGTATGTTGGTTTTTTTTAGATTATTTATTGTATGACGAAGTGTTGCAATATTACCAAATATTGTACAAGGTGTAATATAGAATTCCTATATGACAGATTGAGAATTCTAATGTGTTTAATCTATGTTAATTTTTGTAATGCATTTTAAAACGATCATTTTATGGTCAATGAAACTCCGAGCTAGGCATAAATTTGTTTTTCAAGTTTGAGTATGCTATGAGAAATTATGTTAAAATTAATACAACATCTGAGGTTGTAAACTATACTAAGTTAAAGTCACACTTCTTTAAGAATTCGAGCAGCTTACTAGGCCAACCAGCAGGCAAACACAACATAGATACAGTTTAAGAACAAGAACCTCGCTACAAAACAATTGTGAGAAAATAACAACGGGAAAGGAACGAAGGAAAAGGAACAAAAAAAAAAAAAAAAGGAATCAAAAACGTTTGATGGTACAAGAAGGTCGAACTGGTGAACTTCTATGAAGCAAAGAGACTTTTCGAGGCAAATTTTGGCAAATTCTAGCTAAATACCCAGCTGAATTGGTCGGTTGATTTCCCGGAGGAAGACGTCAGCTGAAGATTCCAAAGAACTTTCCCGGAGATGAGACAACTAGACTTACGCCCGGCTCGACGTTCAAGACTTCGTTCACCACGCCCAGAAGGAAGAACCCCGACGCAGTCGACGATCGCCGTAGATCTTCGTCGGTGTTGTTAGGTCTGGGGTTTGTAGACCAGTTTGGTAGTTGAGGTAGACTACCAAAGTTTTCAAATCTACCAGGACTTCGCCAGAAGACGTCCCTGGAAGGTCGTCTCATACGTCGTTACCACAATGTTCTAGTGGTATGATAAAGTCCTTGTGTGACAAGTACGGAAGGCTACGGTAAGATCCCTCCCAGCCACATCAGACTCTCGGCAAATTCGAAGCAAAGTCATGATTTCAAAGAGCAGTACAATAATTTTCAACCAAATAGAATGTTATATGACCGTAGTTACAACCAGTTTGGAAACCCTGAGATTAAAAGAAGTCTTTTGCATTGGTTGTATTGATGGACGTGAACTAACGATATTGGAACTGCAGTATGAGTAAAAAAATGTTTGCTACGGATTTGCCCTGCTGGTAGCTTAGGACTGGTCTGAATTGCCTGACACTACTGGTAGTGATAACAGCAAAAATTACAATCACGTAAACACCACTATTCATTAATAATATAAATATTTCACTTGTTTACTATCCTCAGACGTTGTTGCATTTCCCGATTAAGCTAAATCAATTATTCTGATAAATGTGATTTTTTTTCTCTATTTTGATTATTCTTAACAGAAATAAATCAAACATAAATTAATCACTTAAATTGTCTATACATTGTTAATCCGTATCGTATCTGGTAACCTGGTTCCGCTATCTTGTACATTACGGAAACACTACGACTGAAACATGGTCTAAGAAACCACATGTGTATATATATTTGTACAGTCCATCAGAGTTACACTATATATATATTACAAAGGACAATATAGGAAAGCTAGAAAAAAAACAAGAGACGAGTTATTTCATCCCAGTTCACGTCTATACGAGCGCTGTTCCTTCTACAGTAGCACATTGCTCTTTGGGTAGTTTCAGTTTTATATGTTGTTATTTATAAACTGAAAAATAATCATGAGTTTGCAGTACAGTTATACTCGTTTAGTTAGTATTTTGATAAGTTAAAATTTAAAATATTTATTAACACAGTATAATACTATTAGCCTAAGAGAAATTTGAAATTTAGTCCGTAAATGTATAACAACCATAGAAAATAGAGATATAACAATGTGAATTTTCTTAGTGTTTCAGTTCACGTCGTTGATGCAACGTTGTGCGCTTTAACAATGCTATAAAGCTGTACTTTGCCATATTGTCCTTTTACGATATATGATATTAATAGTGGGTGGATATTTGACACATGACACGCCTTAAGACCGTTGTTTCAGCCAATTGTGAGCTTAAAAACATATAAGACTTGTGTTGGTCTTTTTATTGATATGTTAACGCAGGCACAATATTGTGTTCATAGGTATCCTGCGATAATTTATGTACAACTGTCTAACAGTTCTTTTGGTTATGTTGGCCCATATATTACACTTATTATACTATATATATATATATATATATATATATATATATATATATATATATATATATATATATATACATGCATACATACATATGGCATAGGTGGAATAAGAGGAAATTACTTAGCCTTTTAAAACTTAAAAAAATTAATAAATAAATAGTTTGCAGGGTTACATATAGGTTATGAATGGTACTAGGCGCCCATTTAACAGGTGCAATCAATTTTATCGTTATTATAGACTATTATTATTATTATTTTGCAGTCACGTAGTAATATATCTGCGGGAATATTACACGTTAATTCAATGCTTGGTTTGTGGCAAAGCGGCTTTTGATACACGTTCAAGGTCGCCCTTACAGCCCTGTCATTTCCGAGCCTCTAATGCACAGGTAGTTGGCCATCTTGTGTATATGTGATTTTTCCTGTAACCTTTTGTTTCAGTATTATTTTTAATACATTTGGCCACGATATGGTGTAGAAAATGACTTGCCAGATATATTAAACATGACATTAATGGAATCCTTTCGATGATTTAGCTTGCGCGAGGGAAGAACGAATAGAGTTTTCAAATCAGTTACTGTAGTAGCACATTTCAAATTAACAAAACAATTTTATTATTTTGGTGACTGAGAGATTTTGGTCAGCGCTTAACATCGAGGTGTTTAGCGCGGGTGAGGAGTAAAATGAGGTGAGTCTGGTGTAGCACCGGAATGAAGGGGCGGGGGAAACAGGAAATCCCCGAGAAAATCCGACTACCAATGGCATCGTCCGGCACTATTCCAAATGAGAAAATCCGGGGAACAAACCCTGCCGGGAATGGAACCCGGATCGTCTTGAATGGAAAGTAAGGTTAAACTTACACCGATTAGACAGATAATAAATAATATCTATGCTAGCACTAATGGAGCAAACTTCGGGTACAGAGTCGAACATTACCGATGAATGAGTTTCGTTCCGTAAAAACCAAGATAACTTCGATCCGTTTAAGGAGCCTCCCTAGATAGACTGTGTTTGTGTATGTGAGGCAGGAGCAGTAAGGTTGCCGTTGATCGACGTATGTAATGTATTATCGCCTCTCCGCGCAAGCCACTCAGCTGGCGTGCAGTGCTTTTATATTGTCCTTTTTCCAATGGGAGTTTAAACTGTGACCACATTATTTTATTTCTGGCCAACGTAGTTGAAAGTCTAACGCCTGCTTCCATAGTTCTGTTTTTGAACCCGATTGTTATTTTTACAGATGCGGCAATCATAAAAATCTTTTTTTGGCGATTTTGAAGGACCCGAAAATGATGTTTCCGATAAACATGACGAATTTTTAGTTTGAAGTGTGTATCATTTTCGTAGATAAACCAATGTAATGCGCATTTAGTAGTTTCGTTTAAAAAAAAAGAATAATTGCAACTCACTGCAACGCATTTCAAGGGCAGGTAGACAGGAACCTTAACGAAACCTTCGGAAATAGCGGTGGGAATACATCCTTGCAAAACTAATAACATTCAAATTCCAACGTTGAACTAGAATTAACTTTACTTAAACTTTCCACTATGGAATATGCTACGGCGAAATACACAAAATAAATAAGAAGCGAAACCTATTGCAAAAATTATAACGGTAGTAAAAAATTCGAAACATTAACGAAACGACACAGAAAACAGAGAAGATTCAAGATACCAATTACACAGGCAATTAATACAAAATAAGAAAATGTCTTCGTCTTAGTGTCCTAAAAGTTCTTCCTTTTCTTTGTTTGTTCGTTTTAGTTTTTTGTTTAGAACCTTTAGTTTTCGTTTTGTATTTTCTGTGATTCGACACAATTCCTCATCTTACTTATGTAGGCTGGTGTCGACTACAGCCAGTTCGCCTTGTTTTTCATGTATCGTATTTTCCCCTTGGCTTTCTCAGACGACACAGCACTGCAATAGTGTATGTCCACAATTTCCACTAAAAAAAATTTATGTTAATGCAATATGGTGAGGAATGTTGTACCGTAACTCTAGTGATAGTGAACGGAGAGGAATAAGACGTAGGAAGACTCACTCGCCAAACTAGCACCAGGGCGCAGATCTAGTACCGAGAGAGACTAGAGAGTGGAAAGAAGGTCCGGGTTGTGTGCAAGAAGCGAGAAAGCCCTGTATAAGGCGTGAACCAAGTTCAAGGTGACATGTCAACTCCACCGTGTCCCCGGAATGTGACGACTCAAGCCGCGCACACAGACACACTAGATCCGCTTACGTCATGCCTTTCCAACAACATTTCTGAGATTTTAAGGTTTTCATCAGTTTGTCACTTCATAACAAAAGAAATGTGATAAAATCACAAAAGTCACAAAACCAAATGGAGAATACAACCTAAATTGGAAATAAAAAAACTGGCACATAGGTAAAAGGATTAAAAAACTGGCACTTAAAAGGATTCATTAAAAGGATTTTAAAATATTTAAAAATTATTGTTGACGCTTAAATCCGTTGGGGGATCACTTAAAATCTTAAATTACATTTAAATCAAATTTTTCAAAAGGTACAACCTTTTGCTTATGTGGTCTTGTTGGTTTGTTCTATTCATGCTGTGATTTCTTGCTGTCCTATACTCACCAAAGATACACACGCACAAGAAATGAAATATTACCATTTCATATGTCAACATCTCTCAGCACAGCACCAATTTTTTGCAGTTGTGAAACGGTAGGTAAGGATAAATGGAGGTTAGTTCTTGGGCGAACGAGCCAATGTAGTATGCTTACTGTTATGTTACCAATTGTAAACCAACCTTTACTTGTATTTAATATTTTGCTGAATTCTACTACATTATATTTTAAGTGAATTTTGTATTACATAAACTTAAAACATAAGATTACTTTCGTTTCGTGTATCAGTTAATTTCGTTAATAATACGACTGAACCCAGTCGATCAGAACTGCATATGTGGTATGTGATCTAGCTAACCCAGTTAACTCACCACTGACTTATTTTTACTCCTAAAAAACAATTGTCTAAGAATATATTTATATTCAATAAGAAAATCTAGTTTGTGAATAAAACGAGGCATGTTTTACCGTAGAAGAGTGACATTAGTAACTGAAATATAGAACTTATAAATATCAGAAAACACGATGGAAACTATATCCTATTCCAGTCACTATTTGAAAAGGCCAGCCAGTCTATAACTCTGACCGTGTCACTGGCAATGGTAGAGTTAAATAGGTTATCTTGAACATGTGGCCAGATTTACTCGATCAGCAGGAATAAACAGCTTATGCTTGGATACAGTTTAGGGTGTAAAATAGTTTGAATTCAAAATAACCATAAATACTGTATGTAGATGTTCAATGCATTCAAAATAACAACAAACTAAAAAACTATATCTCTTTGGAAACGTTATGTACCTAGTAAAAGTTGTGTTGAAAAAAAAAGATGTGTATCAATAACAAAAGTTCATAAAACTTTAGTATTCATTATTAAGTTATAATAAACTGTAATATTCAAGTTCTATACATCATTTTTATTGAATAAAATGCATCGAAATTAATATTATCATTCTTATTTTATATTTTGAACGACGTGTTAACAATTTCTTACTCCACTTTCGATTTGGCAATGTTAAGCATTTCCTATTTCCTAGTTACTTCATGGATTCAGCTTACTCTCGTCTCGAGCAGGGTAAGTTTATATAGTTGAATAGAGTACATGATAGTGTAGTTCTAAAGACTTTTCTAACGAGAGAAAACTTAGTTCTAGTTATTTTTCAAAATGACAGAGTAGTAAAAGTGTTAACTTAATTGACTACCTGGCTGGAAGTAATTTGCGCCTACGAGGTCGAGAAGAATGTAAGAACTTAGTATGAAAAGCCAATACGACTGTTAAGTACTCTCTGCAGTGTACAGTCCTATATGAAGAAAAATCTTATTAAAGGTGGGAATATTATAAGTTCTACGAAGGCTAAAAATATCTTAATGATGGTGAAATATACCTGTTTATACCCAGATGGCAGAGCGAAGAGGTTAGCGATAAAAAACTGATTATTTATGTAAAAAATTTTAAAACAATAAATTTACGAACTGGTTATGTATGGCCATAAAAAATTCATTCCATACTTGTTAACCCATTATGCGAGCGACACTCCTGACTATATAGATATATTGTGGTAAGTTCGGGAAACATCCAGTTCAAATACATTTTTCGGATATCTGAAACGTACTTAGTAAATATACAATACCAACACATCTAGTAGACGATGGACAACTATATAACTAAAAAAAAATTATGGAACATATGAGTGTAGTAAGGAATCAAGAGATAACGGATAGAAACAAATATGGGGGCAGACTATAGACAATGCGAGTAATCATGAAACATGATGCTGAGCATAGCCACCGAGCCCCATCCCGATTCCTGTCTTAGTAGGAACTATTCTATGCTTCTTACTACTTATATGTTGCTCGTAACATCTACTTTCAGTGTAAGTATTTCATTTAATTAAGTCCGATGAATTTCGTTTGGTGTTTTCAGCCGTAACGTGCAAATTTTGCCTTTTATATGGCAATATGAGAATATTGCGCATCACCATATTGCGTTAACCTCCAAAAATACACCAGAATAAGAAATTTTGATGTTAGGAACTATGTTTCTATATTGTAAATAATGTTTTACACTTCACAAGTTATTGGGACTTTGTTTAAATATTTCCTATTACCTCTTAAATAATATCCCACTTCAAATACGTTTCAGTTGCCTTTGGTTGTCTTCTATACCGCAACAAATATTTCATATTCGTCGAAGAAATGCCATTGGCTAAACATTACAGTGAGAAATACAATCGTGAATTAATTGTGCACAAACGTCTGGTCGTGCATAGTTATTACTGTTACCTATATTTTATGTTCTATCTTACGTTTTTCAATTGTGAACCAACCTCAAATTCTAAAGTTACAATGCATCACTTATTTTCTTAGACAAATATATAATATTTAATGATATTTCGTTTTATATCCTGAATACTTTGCATGCAGTTTCACTCTACTCTTGTTCTAGTTAAATATAGTGCATAAAGTTTTTTCATGCGTGTATAGTCTGCTAACTGTAAATTTACCCTGGTCTCTAGCAGGGTCGGGTCCGAAGTTTGTCGAATAGATGATCGAGTTAAATGGGCGGACTTTATGAACTGGGTAAACTCAACTGGGGTATCTTATGGAACAAGCCGAGTTAAATTTCTGTATTTACGTGTCGACCTAGTGATTTTATGTAGGGACGTACCGATACTACTTTTTGCCGATACCGATCACAATACCGATATCTTGGACCATAACCGATACTCACAGATACCAATATCGGCATTTGTATAGCAATAGCAGTGGTGGAAATTATTAAAGCATGAGTGGCAATATATGTAACACATTTTCTCTTAAATTCCGAGCGGTGATGTCTCATGCACTACATCAATGTTCTTAGTACTTATTTATGTACTTAACTGTAAAAGTTAACAAGATCATATGTGTAAAAATAATTTCCGCGTGTCACACAAATTGTAAACAATTATAATTTTCTTACATAAGGAAATCATTTAAGTATATTTAAAAGCAAAAGTTTTGTTGAAAAGTAACAAAAGTCGCAGTATAATAGCTAATTTCAGTGTTTTACCCTACATTCTAAGGCTTTTTCTATCGCAATAGACAACTACTTAATCTGTGTCTTCCTAATTATTTTTATTTCATCATATGCTGATACAATAACATGGTTCAAGTATGTGTTAGAGTGTAAAATAGCTGGTAAATGAGACACACGGTATCGGTATAGCTATCGGTAAAAACTGAAGAAAATATCGATACTGATAAACAGCCGATACCACAGATTTTACCAGTACATAGTATCGGTTATCGGTTTCGGTACATCCATTAAATGTTTATGTAAACGCGTCAAGTAACTAGTGGCGATTACTTGTTCCTGAGCCATCGTCTTGACGAAGCGTGCGAACAGACAGAGTGATCTAAGCTACTACGTTATGTAACGTTTCTGTCTAAATCTGGTCAAAGAGAATATTTGTAGGGCTGCCAGAATGTTTACAGAGCAAGTATACACGACAAAAAACATTTAGAACATATTCTGTCAAAACAAAGTTTACCTGATCTGATTTACTCACAACTGTTGTGCACAATCAAATAAATCACTCTCTGCCATGCAAATCGGTTTACTGCCAATATTTTAAAGATGAAGATCATTGACGCGCTAATTAGATTTTATTTATGGTGTCAATTTATTTCTGTTCATAGTAGTACCTATTGCGCACATATAAGATCAAAGAAATCAACTATTTACCAATCAGTATAACGTGTCCATATAAATTTACCTCAAAATTATCAACTCATTGCGAAGCGTAGTTCAGTTTTCAAAATAGCTCCATGGAGTTGATGTGGTATTAAAAATCGACTCTTGTCCGTGTTTAGTCGATTCTTAGATGGGGGTAACGTAATCAACTATGTTAGAAAAACATTCAGACAAATTAACTCTTTTACGTGAAGGTTGATACTAAAGTGATGTCCAAAGAAGTTATTGCTAACCCGTTGACCTTGAGTTCTCAACAACAGGTTTCGTAACAACTTACTTTAAGAGATGTAATTTCTGTAAAATACCATCTTACGAAACAGCGTGAACTTCACGCTGTCTATGGCTAGCTGCAATTTCGCAGCCTTTATTGTTGGCTCAGTAAGCATATAAACTTGTTATAGGTATGTCGTAATTATTTTTATTACTTCCAGTTTTCCTCGTAATTGTAATGCAAAAATGTTTTAAAAACCTTCACCACTGACTTTCTGTTCATCTCGGCACGTCCCATATTGTTACATAATTTTTATGCTGTTTTTTCAACACCCTGAAAGCTATACACAAATACGTATTTTCGTACCCAAACACTCGAAAACATTTACTCAAGATTTTTTTTTTCAAACTCTTGCACTTTCATTCCTGCAGCAATACTTTCCTCTTCTCTATGCATAAAATGTTTTTGATTGATAGGATATCGTGAAAAGTATCTGAACTCCACCTATGTTCTCTTTGTAATCATATGTAATGGGTCTAGTGTAAGATACGGCGTCTGGGCCTTGGCTGCCCCTTAAAGACGTAATAAACAAATGTATGCGCCGGTCAAGCAAGGTTTCCACAGTTTTATTACTGTGTTAGATACACGAGTATGTATCAGGTGTTAGAACGATGTCTACCTATGATTTCTGGGGTGAGCAGAGATATAAGTTCAAATACTACAATACATTTATTTATTACATATTTAAGGGGCAGCTAAGGCCTGGATCCATTGCACACGATTACAAAGAGAACATAGGTGGAGTTCAGTTACTTTTCACGGTATCACATCGATCAAAAACAATTTTTTGCATTGAGAAGAGAAAAGTATTGCTACAGGAATGACAGTGTGAATGCCGCACTTGATTCAGTCCAGACATCCTCAATTGCATTCAAATTGTCCCTGATACCCTGACTGATCCCTAGGGACCTGAAAAATTCGCGTTTTCTTTCCACGCACACGCTAGAATTACAGCAACTATAAGTTCTTATCACTTTCACAATTGGATCTTGACTTATTTGACATCCCCTGGAAGTGTGTGGGCCAATAATATAAATATACTTTAACGTGCCCCATACCACTGTATCAGTGAGCAGCTGTTGAACTGCTCTTGTCTACTTCAGTAAACATATATTCTTGAAGACTAGCCTACTGGTCAGCGAACACGCGAATTATTCCGGGCTCTACTGATCCCTCAGTTGATCAATGTCTTTAGCTCGTATGAAGTTTTATCGCTAGAGACTGACTTGTATGTTAGCCTCCAAGAATATACGTGAACACAAGCAGACAGAAGCTTTTCATTAGCTGCTGGCTGACAGTTGAATGGGCCCGCACTTAGTTACATCTTTATTATTGGCTCAGCGGCTTCCACGCAGTACCAAATGAGTCAAGAACCAATCATAAAAGTGACACAAACTTACAGTTGTTGGAATCCTAGTTTGATCCTAAGATAAAACGCGAAGTTTTCAGGTCGCTATTTATCGCTAGATACGGGAACAATTCGCAGGTTCGCTTACCTGCTGGCTATGCAACACGAATTTATGTGTGTTCAAGTAGACAGACAGCGGCTAATCATTGGTTGGTTGCTGACACAGTGCTACCACATGACTGTGCATACATTTAGTATTTTCTTTATTATTGGCCCAGCGCTCAGTGCTCAGAACAAAATGCGAATTATTCAGGTCCCGTTCTATAACATGTTTTGAATACCGCCAATAATTTATTTGACCAACCGGAGAAACTCGATTCCAAGGAGGGCCTCGCCAGGGGCGGGGAAAATTCAGCCAGCCTTGCTCGCAGCGGACGAGATATCTGGCGCTATGACGAGATGTTTAGTATTCACGAGGGACAGCCGTCTGCTGCGTCACATCCACCTTTCTTCCTCTGCAGCCAGCCGCGATACACTGTAAACATGGCGTGAAGGGATTTTGGTCAGCGCTTAAGGGTGTCCAAGTGAGGAAATAATTGTAATTGTATATTTGTATGAAATAGTGATGGCTTTGTGGACGTTATATGGAAGTAAACTTCATCTTACAAAAAATAGCTCAACACGTTTTCCCATTATGGCACTTCAAAGTCATGATTTGCACTTTAAAGTTCTTATATGCCGCAAAAGCCAATTAACATAAAAAAAGTTCTCACTGTAACTACATGCACAGACTACTGTTTGACTTGTTTTAAAATCCATTAGAAAATGTTTTCGTATTTTAAAAAAATCTGAAATTTAGAATTTTTTTACGTTATTAATCAATTTTTTTAATGCAAAAATATGTTGTGATTGATTTTAAAACGTGTCAAGCAGTTGCTTGTGAGATGTAGTTTCAGTGTAAATTTTTAAATTTTGTTTATGTTCATTGGTTTATGCTGCTTGTATGAACTAAAAATATGATAATTTTGTCTTTGAAGTGCTATTACAGGAAAGCAGGTTAAGCTTTTTTTTTTTTTTTTTTTTCGTAAGGGGACATGTACTCCCAAGTTACGTATACTAAACTAACACTGTTTCATACAAATATGAAATTATAATTTTTCCCAACTGGTGAGGGGTGACATGAGGTGAGTATGGAGCGGCGCCTGTATGAAGATGCGGGGAAAACGCGAGAGCCCCGAGGAAATCCGCCGACCAGCGGCATCGTCCGGGACAATTCCCACAAGCGAAAATCCGGGGACCGACATCGACGGGAATCGAATCCTGATCACCTTGGTCGGAGGGAAGTGCTCTAGCCACTGCGCCAACCACGGTCCAGATACACTGTAAAAACAAATTCCTAAAGAGTATGGGAAGTTTCCGCCTGTACACATTGTGGAATATGTACCACAATCCTGTCTGGAAATAAACCAACAGTTTATCATTATTGCTAGACAAGTATGGTGACATCAGTACACATTTCACTGTTCCCTAAAAATGTATAGTAATGCTGTTATTGATGTATGGGAACAAAATTTACCGCACCTACTATATTTAACACTTTTTACATTACTGTGGTAAAGTTATACGCCTTTTTTTACAGTGTAAGATCCGTGGACTCTCTCCGATGACCCAAAGATCCCGTGGTAAACAACGCCTACTGATCTTTATGTACGATTATGAAATATTTTTGAACACAAGTTTCCAGAAAAGTTATAATGCTTCAAATAATAACAGTAACATTTTCAAGAAATTCCTCGGCACACCTCAAGAACATTTTTTATCGACAAATTCAAGATGATTTTGTGCAATCTGAAAAAAACTACCAAAGACGGTTCCTGAGATGATAAGGGACGAAAAATAGTATCATGGGCATTACGTCCCGAAATACGCATGCTATCTGCGACGCAATCAGATATGAGGAATGCACAGGAATGATCAATTAATAAATTATCCCCAGCTTAGACACCAACCATTTCCGAACATATCCCACTGAGCTAGATTGGTGCTATTTTGTTTTATTAGTTGTTCCATTACGGGTGGTAAATGTAAAAAAAAAAAAAAAACAGGGTAACGGAATGACGATATGGGTGGTTTTACATTTACGAGCATCGATGTTGGCTACTAAATACAGCCAATGATAAAACGTCGGTTATAATTTTTTTATTCACTGCTAACTTCAACGGGAATAAATCTACCCAGATCAATGTTCTTAAACTGCACTACAGCGTATTTAAAAAAAAACGTGTTTTGATGAAACTTTTAACAGTATTAAATACTACGATATCACTTTCGTGATTGTAGTTTAAAAATGAATGTGTGCTACATTATTTTGAAGTCTTACATGGTCAAAAAATGTTTTTCATGATGTTATGTCTTCAAGTGAAATAACTTATTACACACATAGCTACTATAGAGGCCTGACTGTAGCCCCTGCACGTTAAGTTCATCCTTTCATAAATGAATGTTTTGACAAATGGCGTTGTACCGTTAGAAGCTTGAATTATTTAAAATAAATAGGTTACTTTTTTTAAAATGATCGTGCAGTACTAAATACAATAATTTTAGTGTCTTTTTTTTTGCAACAGTTGCGTTTATAAAAGTATTAACTTACCGTGCGGCACATACAGTCATGTGAAATGATAGGGTCGCCACTTGAAGGCTCATGTACAAGACACTGCAGCGGAATTCCTGCACGACAGTTGAACGCCACGAGCGTAGAGGTTATGGGGCTCTTAATGAACGTACAAGTATCGCCCTTATCGCGAAAATCTATCCCACGAATGAGTGCTCTTATCCGGCAGCTCTTTCGCTAGCGTTTTCTGTGGTCAGTTATGCACCTTCGTTTATTCCTCCGTGATATTTTATGGTCTTAAGAGCCCTATATAGCTGCCGCATGAGCATCGTTGCAGCTTTTTTAAAGACTTTTTTAAAGAGATACTACATAACATGCGTTCGATAGCTTTGTCTATAAAAATATTAACACATTCAGAACTACGCTTCTCTATTTTTGTTTTCTAGATATCATGCTTAGAAGCATGGTTTCGGGATAACCCAAAATCGCTAACAAACGGCTTTTTCAGACTGCCTATCTTATATAAAATACGAACCGGAATCACAAAACTAAATTAGAGAAGCATGCGGTGGACTTAAGGTCATGTTCTCTAGTTGCTACTTTTTTAGCGATGGCAATTTTTTACGCCTAAACGAGGGCATATAAAAAATCTGTCTAACAGTTTTGTTTAAAATCGTCTTCTCCACGTTAGCTGATTTTTTCAATGTAGTAAATAATATGGGTTTTAGATAATTACATAATTAACCAAATTCTGGTAAAATTACTTTTTAGGCAAAACCGTATAAATTCTTTTTTTTTTTTTTTTTTTTTTTTTTTTTTTTTTTTTTTTTTTTTTTTTTTTTTTTTTTTTTTTTTTTTTTTTTTTTTTTTTTTTTTTTTTTTTTTTTTTTTTTTTTTTTTTTTTTTTTTTTTTTTTTTTTTTTTTTTTTTT
>PNEQ01024437.1:0-22708 GCA_003012365.1 Medauroidea extradentata | reverse complement strand
TTAATGTGCAATAATAACTATGTCTTGCGACCATTCATTCTCCTCGTCATTGTATCACGATCACATTGCAATAGTTCTCATCGAAATACCATTACTACACCAAGTTTTATGTTAAAAATAAGAAATTGTATATATTTTGTCCTTGTGAAGACGAGGGAGAGACGAGCAGGTGCATAGTGTGTCTTGGGGCCTCACCCCAACCCCGCTCGAACCACCTCCCTAGCTGGTCACGAGGGGAGGGGTCCAGCCAATGGCTTTGCTAGTTGTTACAGTGTAATAGATATCTAGTAATTAAGAGATCAATAATGTGAACAAGTAAATGAACCATTTTATGTAAATGAATGTAAATAGTGACAAGAAATTAAGCAATGATTTAATAAATACGGTTCTGGCCGGAATTGTTGTCCTCGAGAGGCGGGGCCATCGGGTGTAAGCTGACTCCTGATTGGCCCAAAAGGAACCGGGCCTTGCTGTCCAAGTGACGGGGTGTTTTGGCGCAAATCAAGGAGAAGCGAGCCGGCGTCGGTCCGGGACGGACGTGGTCAAGCGAGGAGGTCGTCGGCGAATCGCGGCGACGGTAGGTCAGAGTGCCACCGTCAGGCGTCGAAGCTAAGCGTCAAGACGCTCAGTATTGTAGGCCGAGGTGCCATCATTGTCGTGGTTTTGGGCGTCGGGACGCCATTAAAAGTTCGCCGAGTCATAAAGTACGTCGGGCCGAGACACCTCTGGGTAGTAAGTGGAGAGAGACAGTGATTGCGCGGCATTTAATATTCCAATTAGTTGCCGGGGCTCCGTGCGCGTGACCATATTGCTTAAGAGCCATACCGACGAATCGACATAAGTATCGGTCCGCCCCGAGAGGACAGCAACGACGTGCTACCCAGACAAAAGGACTTGCAACTCTTTCATTATCTAGTAACATAGTATCCAGAACTTGCACACAGCAACAATAGACGACTAAACACCCGCAGAAACACTTAAATAAATAAAAATATTAAAATAAAACAAAACGAACGTCGTAGTGTAGACAGCAAATGGAGCAACGTCCAGTAAATTCAAGACGGAGAATACAAGCAAATGCCAGTTGGTTTTTGTTTGTAATAATACATACAGAGACATTCCAGTGTATAAGTAACTACTTTTATTTAATGCACACATGCCAACAGCCCCCCCCCCCCCGCATAAAAACAATAAGGAAACTGACATGTCAGTGTGAAAGTACAGTTGTTAATATAGCGCTCAGAAGATATTGTAAAGTTGTGTTACAACCAAGAAATAGAAAATGCCCTATTTAACAATGCATACGTTCCAGCGCGTCGTAATCTTGATTCTTCTGTGTGTTTACACGTCTAGGCTGTATCGACACCCATACACTGTGTTTGTTAAGACTGCGTGCATTAGATGTTTGTGCAATTGTCATTTTAGTTTATTGATTTTTTTATGTAGATTAAAAAAGGGTGGGCAAAAGTAATCATCACCAGTATTTCCATTTACGCGATTGTTCCGATGCATCAATTTTTTTTTTAACAATTAATATTAAAGTGGATTTTTTAAGGCAAAGAGTTATATATAATTACTTACTTAAACTTTACATAGTTTCATAATAGTAACTGGGAGCTACTCAAAGCTGGAATAAATTAACTAACCAAAATTGTTATAAGTTATGCATAACGAAACCGGTGTAAAAATATCGAACAAGCAGACAGCTAACATCTTGTAAATACGTGCACATAAGGCTTAATTTATAACACGTTTATTGGTTATGATTATTTTAGTTCTATTAATATATTTAGGGCTATGAGCTACCTAACACATCCAACAGTACTAGAAGAAGCAACATACATATTAACGTGTAGTAAATATAGCTTACGTACTTACAGTTTTCGTTATAATTTGCCGCACGGCGTAGAAGGAATTCTTCAAGCGAAAAATAATATTTTCGCTTATCAGAGAAGGGAGGGTAATGTGTATTACATTAGGACAAGAAGACACGTTGTTTGTGAACGTCCCGCTACTCGGCAGCTCTGCGGTGAGAGGTAGGTAGTTAGATGGCAGTATTATGGGAAATGGCAGCGGTGGTAAAGAAGGGTGTCGTGACAGTTGTAGCGGGGCATAAATAAGGCGGTGGGCCCTCGTCAACCGGAACACAGATATAATCGCTTCGCCTCGCCCTGAGACATTTTTCTCCTGTAATGTTTATGTAGCTGTGGTGCCGCTCCTGCTCGTTTATACTTTTCCCTCTGCCTCGGCCTGGGCGCGTTCTTCTCTGCGACTAAAAACTGCGACCTCGACGTAAATACCCGTGTTTCCTCAGCTGATAAGAGCGCCTCCTGTGAGCGAGACCCTCGCTGGCTGATCATTGGTCCAGGGAGAACATGGCAAAGGGAAGACGAGAAGAAAGAACGCTGCTATCCAAGAGCTCGTTTAAGCATGCTTGTCTCGATTTCTATCTTTTTCTTCTCCCTCGTCTAAACGTAGGTCTAGGCTGTTCACGGTAAAGTAAGCACTTTGCAAGCCCTAATTACTTATAATTTTTTTTTAGTAATTTGTTCCTTTCCGCTACTTGTCAATTTAAACACAACATTTTACGTGACGACCTTAGCGAGCAGATTCTCCCGTACTCAAAAGATGTGAGACAACAATAAAGAACATTTTTTTTATTCTTCTCGACATGACTGTGTATAGAAGTGCTCCGCTGACAGCCTATTGATACATTGCTGGCTTCACTCGTTATGCCACGTTGCTACGCTAGAAAATAGCGAGGCGCCTGTCGTTCTTGTAAACACTGTGCGTCTAGTTCTACGCATACACGCGCCTCTCTTACCACGCTTCATGTCTGCCTGCCTCATTTTGTCTTCATCCCACCACATATCAGTTTGCAGTGTAGCACCTGTTATAATTACTATCATCTCGCACAACCGAGCATTTCTTCTCGGTTATTCTTATTTCTGATTTGCATTTTCTTGGCTTGTGGGTGTGAGCCGCGTCTGAAGATTGTCTTGCGACGTTTCGGCAGTCGCAAGACAATCTCCAGACTCGGCTCACACCCACAAGCCTAGAAAATGTAGACAACGGCCGCGAAAGCCTGCGATCTATTTTATTTCTGATTTCTTAGTGAATTTGTCCTGTTTCGAATTTTATCCTTTCGTATTTGAATCCAATGCCATAATATGTATTGTTAATAATTATTTTATTTTTACATATAACCGTTTTAGTATTTCAATATATAACTCAATTATGCAGGGTGTAAATATGTTTCAGCGTAATTATGATTAGTGTAGCTTAAATGGATCGATGTTAAGTAAAACTGTGTAACAAATTCGTATGAGTAAAACATGGCAAATTGTAAACAACGATGCACTATAAATCCGCTCATGTATATACAATGAAACAAAAACAAAAAAACTCGAGGTATGCAGCAGCAGTTTAATATATATATATATATATATATATATATATATATGTTCTTGAAGAGCTAAAGTTACACCCACACTTCCCTTTAAACCATTCTTCCCAACATTACAATTTTACGCATGTAGAACACTTATTGCAGTGTATAAAACTGTATTAGAAACACAATAATAATTATAATACTACAATAAAATGAGTTATATTACAATTTAGGAAGACTGAAAACACAAACGCTGTGCACGTTACGGTTGATCAGTTTTTCTTGGGGTACTCTCATTTTTCCTGCCCCCTCATTCCGCCACTTCTTTATACTCACCTCGTTTTACACTGGTATTAACCCTCATCAGTGCTCGACTTCATCTTTATGTACGAACGACACCGTAGACTGCACAAAGCAGCATTTTATGAAGAACTACACTGTAAATATATTGAGTAAAATTACACATACATTTGCTGGGCTATTTAGAAAAAAAAATCTGTACATTAATAAACAAACATGCACGAGTTAAATTACACATTTTTGAGTAAATGTAAAAAAATTTAAATATAGTGTAATTTCTTCAATTGGTGGATTTTTTTAACGTGCTGTCACTGATAAAACGCATGCAAGTCTGTTATAAAGTTATAAAGAGTCACTTAGAAAGAGGAATTTTACGGCTACAATAATTATGTAATCAAGCATTTAAATATTATTATAAAAACATAAATTGTAGAGTGATTTCTCCTAATGTTGAAATTTTTTTTTGTGTTACTGTTATTATTTGAACGCAATCACTTCAGTTAGATCTTAAATATTACGTGTAGAAATTTTCACCGCTATGTTATTTGTATAAGTTGCTTTACTCCATTTAGGAGTTTAACAGTGATTAAGAGGAAACTTACCAGCTCATATCTTTTTGAATGTGACGAATTCTCTGCATAGTTTTTAAAAGATGCTAACGATATCATATATAGCGCTCCAATCCCACAGCAAAATATTAAAGCTTATGTTTAAAATTAATGTGTACGGGTATCTTCATTAACAATGTCTTAAATACTTAAATTCGGGTTATAACGTACGGTGCGTAAATTATCTCCTGAATTTTGGTGTAAGTAATATTGGTGTAGGCACATACATATGGATGCACAAGTTTCTGTTAAAAGGTTAAAGTCAGATTAGCTGAAGGATAACCATTGACAAAATTGTGAAGTGACTAGTTGCCGAAAATGTTTCTGTAAATTAAAATATTTTCTCATAGAATCAACAGCTTAACGTACTACGCAGATCGTTAACTATATATTAAGAGCCCCATACAACCGGAATCGTAAGACTAAGATAAATAAGCACGCGCTGGCCGCTAAAGTCCCATAGGTAGGGCCCGGTAGTTTCCGCTAAAATATTTTTGCAGAACTTTGTTTCAGTGCTTTACGTGCACACCTGCATCTCTACTTCGTGGTCAGTGATTGGATGCCGTAACACCCAGCGTCTTCAGGTTAAACCCGCAAATCACAGACGTGATGTGTGGCAGTTATCCGTGTACTGATTGGCACAGTCAAATATATAACGACTCTGCATAAAAACGGTCTTTCAATAATCATAAAGTTGAGGTGCAGGTGTACACGTAAGATACTGAAACAAGTGGGGCAAAAACCTTTTCGCCGAAACTACCGGGCCCTACCTATAGGATAAGTCCAACCACAGAAATACTACACGTCGTTTCCGTGCCTCGCGCTTTAAGGTGACTCTGTTGTTGACGCATGAGTCAGTCTGGCTCTTACCGCCGCCTGCTTCTGTACCTCAAACACGCAGCATCTAGCGCCTGCTGTATAGGGCTCTTAAACTGCCGTCTTGTAACATTTTATTTTACCGTTAGTAAACCATAAGTGCCAGTAACAGACAGCAGTAGTACGAACATTCAAAGTCGAAATAGAGAAGGAAAAGAACCGTATTAATATCAGGTTAGTTTTCAGATGAAAAATCCTGGGTAGATAGCACACTCAGCAGCCAGAGATGTAGGAGTTAACTCTCCAAGATGCGTTCCTAAAGTAAGATAGTCATTTATGTCATTATTAAGCGAACA
Organism: Medauroidea extradentata; assembly: GCA_003012365.1. NCBI lineage: Eukaryota > Metazoa > Arthropoda > Insecta > Phasmatodea > Phasmatidae > Medauroidea > Medauroidea extradentata. The sequence continues at coordinate 17,237 of PNEQ01024437.1, read as the reverse complement.
ATAAATTAAACTCTAGTAATCTATTAACAAGATGATAGCCAAAATTCTGAAACATTAGTATTTCTGTCAACAACCAAGTTTAGTTTAGTACTGTATAATCCGCACGTAGAACGAAGCATTCCAAGTTGCACTTGTGGTCTTGCGGTTAGAGTTTTGGATTTTTAGCCCAAGAATCGTACGTTCGAATTCCGTCAGAAACCTCAAAAATGTTCAGTTGGTCAGTATTTCACTAAAAGCGCAGTAAAACATATACCAAAACTGATTTGATTTAAACAGATGAAACTGTACGGAATACTATTTTTACATCCAGAAGTTTTAGAATTACGACAACAGTGAGTGATCATTTATATTTATCTGACGGCATGTGTAATTTAGCACAAGCATAATGTACAAATAGTGATTCAGTTGTCTGGTTATCTTACAAATATGATTGGTATGTTTACCGTGACTAATTGTAACTACAAAACCATTATTGGTGTAAAAATACACGTACGTTGATAGAAAATACTGCTGCCACATACATTATGTTTATAATTACACACAATTTTGACAGTGTACGACATACTGTCGCTCGAAAGTACGTAGAGGTTGTTGAAGAGTTATTACTCAGACTTCCAGGGATGTTAGAATGGACTGAATATACATATTTTAGCAAACAATTAAATATCGGGAAAATATAATTAAATTAATTTGACGTAATATGATGTGATAATGAAGTCATTGTGTTTTATTTATTTATTTGTAAGAAAACTGTTGAAAGTTATGTCCACCTACTCTAGTACAAGATATGCATTGACGTAACATGACTTGTCTTACACGTTCAGAGAGCGTAGATAGAGGTTGAAGAGAGCAAGCAGCTGTAAACACTCGAGCACAGAGATGTTCGTCTGTTTCAGTGAAGGTCTCGTACACAAGTACCCTTCAACTGACTCACTGGCGGCCGGTCAATGAAATGAGCAAAGTGCTCAGAACACGTGCTCCTTCTGTCTTTTCTTTACTTTCCTATCACTAACCATGTTTCATGCTCAAAAGTGACGATTATTTGCTTTCTCCCTATACCAAGGAAAAGTGCGCTACATTACAAGGAAATCAAGTAATCTTATGTTATGCATGTTAGAAAACAATTAAGAAAATATGAACAGTTACATAAAAAAGCTGCTAACCATTAACATTTCTACTTTTGTCTATAAGCTTGTGAGTAAAAACTTGTATAGGTTCCAGATCAGCTGTATAGTCTGCACCTTCATGTACGCAACATTATCAAGCTTATCGAACGCTTAAACCATATGGTTTTAGCCGGGTTTTTATGTTATCTAATTTACTATAAATTTATAGTGTGTGTAACTCGGCCGTAACACCTCGCCATGTTTATTCGCAAATCGTATTGTGTGTCTCGCGTACATTTTAAACCGGACATAACTTTGCTCGCCAGTCTGCAACAGTAACAACACGCGCTGACGTATCTGTAGTTGTCGCAAGCTTGTACGGTAGGTAGAAGAAATGGAACTAAGCCAACAAGAGGCGAGCGCTGATGTAAGCGAATTTTCCTCGTATTTTTATGTCTCTGGCCAACACGGAGGATGGGTAGTCGTGTGCCAGCCGTGCGTAGCTCAGATGCAACACGGATATAATATTACACGCTGAAAGGACTTGAAAAATGCGTCCGTCTATAAAACGAACACCAGAGCAGTTCATAACATTAAGAAACGTAAATAGCGTAAATTTTGAAGTAACATAAAACAGGACTGAGGAACATGCAGTAAGATCTCGTGTAAGTTCGTTGAGAGACAGAACACGAAACCGCGATTCGACACACCGTCATTGAAGTCGGTCAACTGCGGCAAGGTCTGGAGAACGTGCAGGCCATGCAGTCTCCCGCGACAATCCATTCTCTTGCTGAATGTACAGTTCAGATGCACTCTCACGACATTGTGTGTTTAACATTATATGTAATTCTAATACCTAGGTAATGAGCAAGAAGGTTTTTCTACATTTTAGCCTATTTCAGTGATTATGTAGTCCTATAATTTTTTACACATGATATAACAGATTATTAGACATATGTATGCAATAGTTAAGCATATAGCAAGTTGCTCGTAATTGAGGATGCAGACATTTTCGACAAATATTATACTAGGGAGATATTTTTAACACTTTTGAGAATATGTCAAACTATACACCCTGATTTTTATTTGATTTGTTGTTGCGAAATTGCGTATTTGTTTATTATTGTAATATGCTTATATATAGATCAAAATTATCTGCTTAACATTATTTTATGTTGCTGCCTGGTATTTTAGACAGAATTAAAATTTTCGCTTTAAGATATAACAAAGTGCAACGTTTGAGTGTTAAAATGTTAGCGGTTCTTGCGTACAAAATTTTCAGGGATCACAATAATCACGCTTTACTAAAATGCTAAGTGTTCGATTTGTTTTAATTAAAAACTAACACATTTAAATATAGATTTTATACACGAAATTGTGCGGAGATTAATTTCTATAGCTTCAACTTTAAATCTTTAGGTTGCTCTCTTTTTGTAAGTCTCACTTGTATCTGCAATATGTGGTTTCAAATTACTGTTAATAGTAGTCTTCTTTCTCTGCCGATGTGTAATCACGCGTAGAAAACTCGACGGTAAGCTGGACAAGTACTTTGTGTTAACTGTAGATAAACAAGTGAACAATGCGAAATGGTTCGTAGCCGACGATCATGAGAGGAGAGTGAAGTCTGAGTCTTGACAGGAATGTTCAAGGACGTATCAGTATTCAGAACTGAAGTTTTTTTTTTTTTTTTTTTTTCATAACTGCGCACAAAGATCAGTTGTTTAGTATATTTGTTGTTAATGTGTCCTGTTATTATTTTACTCGTGCTTGAGTAAACCTCACGGCCAACAATGATTCAAGTGTTAGATTTATTCGTAACGGTCAGTGTTGTGTGGTCTTCTAGAGGTGTGAGAGACGCGGTTAGCGAACATAGACGCGGTGATAGCTTGACGGGCAGCTGATAGCAAGTACTGCAGCACACATAACGTGGCAAGCTGAATGCATATAAAGGCACCAAGCTGCTCGAGCTACGCGGCTTGTTTGTGTGAACGTAATTGGAACATTGTCTGCCGCCCTGAGCTACAATTTGTATCTGTCTCCTTCACGCTATATTTCCCTTTCCCCTAGCCCGACTCTTGCTGGCTCATCTTACACACACCACTTTAAATACATTGTCAATGTTTATTTTCTACTGTTGCTGGTCATTGTTTATTACACTCAACTCTCTCTCTCTTTCTCCCCTTCTCCATCTTTTTTTCCGTACCCTTCTTTTATTATATATCTCTCCCGCCCCCTCTTTTTTCTCTCTCTTTCTCTCTCCATCTCTGTCATCCTACTAATTGTATGCGAATGTTTTTATTGAGGCTGTTAAAAATAATAACTCAATATGGTTTTAAAATATATTTAGCTGGATTTCTTATTTAATTCCTTAAACATTGAATAATTAATAAACTTCTTACGCTGTAAATACTAAACCATGTAATTTTCAAGTAAGAATGGAAGTAATTTACGTCTTGACATTTTTCCTCAAAATATCATTTGCTTGTTATTTATTTTTTTAAAGAGAGAGTTAAGTGTTACAGAGTCACTTTTTTGAAACTTAATGTGGATGTTGTACGTAGTTCATTTTGTTCAGTACAAATACGCAATTATTATTTTTTATACAATAACGTGAGTATCTTTCCGAAGCAAACAACACCTCGATAGTTCAACTGGTTCGATAATTATTGTGGACTATTCGAAAATAAATTTTGCACCTTTTCACACTTATAGGGGTCGAATTTCTTGAGTTCTTGAAATATAACTAAATACGTTTGTATACGTATCTAGTTAACGTTAAAATTTTTACGGTAGCCGTTTCGATTCAAGTTATATGGACGATAAATGCAAACACATTTTACACATTTACAAAGTGAAAGGTAAGGAAATATCCGGAAATTCTTACGGGTATTTACCATATCGTGTAGCTAAATTCACATAAGCTTTATATGCAATATTATTCTGATCTATAGTTACAAAATACTGTGAGGTAATTATTAAAAATGTGATAGAAAACATTATACGAACACGTCCTACAGTAACTTATAAGATGGGTGATCACATTTTAAATGGTTTTAACTGAAAATAGTAAAAACCTACAAGAGATAGATGAAAATTCAGTGTATGATGCTACTTTACGGAGGGCACAATTTTGGAATTGTGGTGTAGCCTACTAGCATTCCCAACATTGAGAAATAAGAGGGTGGTGTGTTTATTGTTCTCAAAGAAACAATACTCTCTAAATGCACAATACACGTCATCTTCATGAAACACTTAAATGCGAACTGTAATAAAATGTAGCGTGAACTTGGTTGCCTGCCAGGTAGGCAACCTGCGTTACAATGCTGGCCGTACGAGACAGTTGCGCGCGCGTCATTCACTAGTACACGTACGTAGACATTGCAGATATGCATTTCATGTATGTAGCTGCGGGAGGTAACGTAAGAGGAGCACAGTGTCTGCATGCACAGACATTTCCAAGCAGTCGCTGTTCAGGTTACCAGATGTTCACGTATGTGGACAGACGGTTACGCGAGACTGGAACATTTATAGCAAGCAGCTATGGCATCGACGTGAGACGCAACGTCAGAACAGCCTGGTTTGAGAAGGAAGTATTAGAATACATCGCCTGTTCGCGTTCATGTAATACACGTGTACAGGAATCGCACCCACAACGCATGCGAGCCCCCACAGTGTGTGGAGGGTTCTGCATGAACAACAGCTACAGTCGTTTCATTGTGAAAAGGTGCAAGCATTACAATTAGCTATTTCAGCCACGAGTAGATTTCGCTCGCTGGTATCTGCATTACTGCGCAGACGAACCTGGCTCTCCTCGCAATATTCTGTGGACCGACGAGGCTTCTTTTACGTGGGACGGAGTTCTCAACAATCACCTATGATACGACGTCAACCCACATGCAATGGATGAACACCGCTTAGGCATATATTGGGAATCGTAGGGACATGTTCAAACCAAATTGTATGATGTGACCGTTCATTATCTAAGTATTTAATGTGTAATAACATATTTTTATAGGACCTCCCATTTTGGAAGACATTACAATATGGACATATAGATGTTATGTCGTAATTACGGAGTGAACCTCGGTGGTTGAGAGGTTAGACCTAGGCAATCCAAGCTCGATTCTCGGTAGGCCCGGAACCGGAATTTTCATATGTAGGAAACATGGCTGATGGCTTTGATCAGCGGATTTTCTCAGGAAACTAGTTTTTCTTCCGCCTTTCTAATTCCGTCGATGCTCTACACTCATATGACTTCATCTAGTATATTCCTCAGGCCGGAGAGCGACAGGTATGTCAAACTAGTCGAGCAGCCGGCCCACCCTCACCCCACTATCACTATCTAACATTTTTTTACTTTGGGTTTTTTTCCCTTAATGATTTATACTCCTTGTGAGGCATCTTATCACTGTTGAGTAAAATATTTATGTTTAGTTATTATTATTTTTTTTTAGGTCATATTGGTAGGACAGTTGATAAATAAATTACATGACTTAGCTGCAACTTCCAATTTAAAAAAATTGTGTCATCTTCCTTCTTTGAACTTTATTATTTTCCAATTTAGTCACTGATGTTTTTTCCCATGTTAAGCCACATACTGTCTGCGCGCCAGCTCTGTGTCCAAGGCATGTGTGCATTTTTTCGTCCGAAGCGTCATGTACGCTATAGTAACAAGTAACACAGTAGCGAATAAGTCTTATACGGCGTTACGACGGCTAACGTATGCATCAACATGTTGTCGGGTTCGTTGTATTATTTATATATTTACGTACAAAAAACGCATACACGCCAGGGACACAAATCTGGCGCTCGGACATTATTTCTATTCGAATTCGTCACACACTGTACTTAGTAATCAGTCTGGCTTTCTGTAAGAAACAACTATTTTCCAACAATCCTACAAATTTATGTGCCTCACTAGGAAACAAGTAGTCACCTATTTTCAATCCTTGTCTCATTAGCAGTCCTGAATCCATATTGGTCATAAATCAGCAATAGCATTTAATTGACCATTGAAAGGCTGAGTACAAATATTTTAATTCTTATTTTATTTATCTATGTGGGTAAGTTTATGCTGTGTTGTTAAACTGAAATTTTTAGGTGTGATGAACTGTTATATTATACATTTGTTTATGCGATGCGTGTGATTTTATATTATAAATAAACTTGTGTAATTTGAAGTAGAAACACTGAAATGAGTACGTCTGGAGTAATTTTACTGTCAACTTGGAACTGTGTTGTTTTAGTATCATAACTATACTAGCTTACACTTTATGCTTTCGTATCTAGAAACTGAAATATATATTTTCTGATTTAAAGATATAAATATGATCTTTGAAGAAGAAAGCAGTGCAAAAGACATAATTATGTAATAGCAGGTGCGAGAAAAAATAAATTGTTATATATTTGCATGTGGCGTTAAGACGTAAGAAAGAGCACGTACAGTGTCATTTGTGTTGTTTTCTTCCTTTCAGAAAGAATACGTGTCACTTGAAAGAGTATTTGTGGAACAAGCAGTTGTTGTCATTGAACTCGTTATTTGGACTGCTGTGCTACCGGTGTCTACGTCTACTGTACCGAAGCATCGACCGACATTATTACATCAGCCCAGTAATTCGATGACAATTCTTACAGTCTCCGTCTGAGAGGCTTTTTACGACGTCCGATTGTCAGTTGGAAGAAACTACACAGTTATTGATTTCACTTCCTTATACAATGTCTGGTTTAACAATCAGTTTGTAAGCATTTAAGCATAATAAATTTGAAATGAAATGATTTATTGAGCGGTAGAGAATGATTTCATTAACGATTACATTCAGTCAAATATTCGTGAAATAATGCAAATGTAGAGAGATGTTACCATCCAGAGTACGCAACCAACAAACAGTTGCTAGTTTGTCAGATGGATCATTTTTTTCCAACTAGCTGAACTCTGTACGAGACTCATCCATTTGCGTTTGACTCACACGTCTTTACTTCTTCGCTTTCGTCTTGTTCTTCTCTAGTTTTCGTTTTCTTTGATGATTTCTTAGTTCCTATTTCTGCCGTTTACTCTGTTTCCAACATACTTTTTTTCCTTCTCTTGAAATAAGTTTTGTGGAATACCTTCAAATTCTCGTTCCAAATGTACAACTCAAATTCATACAAATTCTTCATTGGTGTTTGCTGTGTCAGATTAGCACTTTAATATGTGGTTAGTTAGAAATCACTGATTAAGAAGCTGGAGAAAATTGTCTAAACCACAGGTTTTGAATTACATTCCCAGCAGTGATTGAAGTTGCAGATGAATTATTGCTTCTAGGTAGCAGTATCGATGAACAAGTGTAGATGCCACTTCTGTACGCCTGTACAAATTATTTGGCCTATGTTTATCTGACGTTCCCATAAGTGTTTGCACGTAAAATTAATTGACTTTTGTCTGCTAGAAACTGTAATTGTTTTTAAAATTAACACTTCATCTTCTACAAAATTCCTCTCAACATGTTCCGGATTTGAAATATCAGGAATACTGACGAAGTCATCTAGCACTCCATGTGGTTTTAATGGATAGGCCTGTATAATGTACAGCTGTTGCCAATTACTTCAATATCTTTTACGAATGAACTAGTTATTTTACAGTGCCTAAACATAAATATTAGTATGTGCTGGTAGTAGGATCACATTTATAACTGGTTCATAAATAAATATATCATGACTTGTACGCCTATGTGAATCTTTTTAACTTTAACAGTAAATTTTCTACTCGTCCTAATAAAACACGACACAAACGTAATGACCGTGTATGTTAAACGTACGTATTGTTAAATATCGTTTATGATTAAATACATTTCTACCGGCACCACTCGGCCATTCCTTTCTCACAGATGATAGCAACAACGGTTTGATACCTGAGAAACTTGGGACCGCGGTGGTCGAGGGATCAGACCTCCCGCCTCCCACCAAGGCGATCCGGGTTCGATTCCCGGCGGGGTCGGTCCCCGGATTTTCGCATGTGGTAATCGTGCCGGACGATCGTTGGTCGGCGGGTTTTCTCGGAGATCTCCCGTTTCCCCCGCCATTTCATTCCGGCACCGCTCCATACTCACCTCATATCACCCCTTGAAGACCTCCCTCGACGTTAAGCGCTGATCAAAATCTCTCACTCACTCTAAGAAATTTAGTTTTTTTTTTTTTTTGTTTTTTCGTTTAGTTGGTTTGTGTTGTGAAAACGTATACAATTAATCACCGTTTTGCTGTTATTCGGTTTCTAGAACGAAACAATTATCTATTGAGAATGTCTAATCCCAAAATTCCAAAAAGCGGCGAATAATACAAATAAATACGCCTTTAACTGTCGAAGTGAAGTGTTTAGATCTTGACGACTGCCATGTTTGTGTTTGCACGTAACTCGAGTCGAATGGTGATAACGAATACGACAGAAAACGCAATGCTCCACTGTCAAGCGCTCGTGTACGGAATTATTCTCCGTTCACTCTTAGTTGAGTTTTAGGATAAACAAAGCAAATTATAAACAAACATGTTCTTTGGCTGCCGACCACCGTGCACTGTGATTTTGCATAAGAAATAGATCTTTGTTATCTGTCGTGTACGTATAAATTTACCACTCCATCACTTAATGAGAGAGTTTTATTAACACATATCTGAAATATACAGACGTTACAAATACAATTTACGAAGCTATATGTTTGTTACTTTAATTATGGTTAGCAGATGACACGTCCGTACAGTTGGTTCACGAGTTATTTAACGACTGACGCACTGCTAAACGTACGAGTTTCTTGGTACACTTGCCAGTATTTAGAGACGTACGATACTCTGAAGATACCACAAGTTTAGTTCAGTAATAGTTACCACAGTAAAAATAAGTCAGAAATATCACAATCAGATATAATGTTTTATTTTTTCAGAGTATTTTTGGACGTTAACGCGTCAATGTTGTGGTTACTGCGAATGTTTTCTTTCGTACGTCCATTTTCCGTTCCAGTTCGTCCGAACCACGGGCAGCGTGATCCGAACCAAAGTTCCTTGTTCTATTTTGTTCCGTCCTCGCGTCGGTTTATATTTACGTCGCTTGCAGATTAGGTTATGTGATGCTGGACGTGAACAGTGAAAATGTCTTGCATGGTGTTCGAAACGTGGATATACGTCTTCATTACTGAACAAACTGTGATGATGTTTATAAGGCAAGAATAAAAATCTCGCATAGCAATCTTTTATGTATAAAAAAACAATATGTGTCGTGAATTATCGACAGATTATTTGGTAATTTATAAAAGTAATTTTTCCAAAACGAAGTACAAAATAATCCAGGAGGGCTCTACATACAGTAAGTTTAATCACTCATCTTGTTGACAACTTTTTTTCTGCATGTAGTACCAAATTTTCGTTACGTTAATACCGGAATATTTGAATACAATCGTTAGTCATGACTTGACAATTACTATTAAATTTTGAAATATAGAGTAATTACACATGATGTCAATATTATTATCAAGTTTTTGTGTAGTTTTTGTTTCCCTATGTCGATAACACGTACGAAATTTTCACGCAATATTGTTTTAATAAATACGGCGTTGTTATTTCCTATAATGCCAACTGTACACACTTTTGTCGGTTGGAAATAGTACGTCGGCGCGACGCACAAACTGAGCCAATTAGAAGCTAGCGAAGTGCAATGATATTACTTTATTTGTTTACTTCAGAACTCAACTTAGAGTGAACGGAGAATAGTATACTGAGTGAGAAGCGGCGGCCATTTAAATGACTCGGTAGTAATGCCAACAGAAACAGTCCCAATGCAAAAAATATGATCGATTACAACGATAAGAGCCACGGAACTGAAGAAAAGGAAAAAAAAATTGCAAATGAGGAATGGTATATGCGGCATTAGTGATGCGTTCATTGCTGTTAATTGTAACGCTTTGAAAAGCTGCTTGCTCGGAAATTTGTTATAATATTATTTTAAACCCTCCACGAAGACAATTTTTTTCATTTGATAAATATAGTTTTAATTTGCGAAATAAAAGTAACTGTAAATTACTTAATTACTTTCGGCAACGCTATATGTGAAGGCGATTGTTTAATCCCGTTTGTTCTGATTGTATCAGTTGCACAGGGCAAATGCAGGGTGTTCATTAAATACATATATCTACTTTTGGCTATTTTTTGTGCTTAACGGTGACTTTCGCCCGTGTAACTCTTTTAATGTAACATTTTGTAGAAATTCTTCCTTACGCAAAAATCGAATCACCTTCAAAATTATTGCTTCCAGCTTGTGCTTTGTGTAATCGTTTAAAGCGATATAAACTGTATTTTCTGACAACTGAAATAAATTGTTCTTGTTTATTACGAAACACAAAACCCAGAAAAAAATAGCATGACTTGGTATATTGTGTATTTTTATTTTTCGTAAAGTAAGGATGTTTCTGCATTAATAAAATCTCGTACATACATCCGCTTTTTTTTCTCTCCCAAATATCTCAATAAATTAAAAATGCATAGGTGAACAGAAGTTACTTTGATTGATCAAAGAGTCAGTTAACATAATGTGAAAACAAAACTATACTCCGTATTTTAATTTTGAAGTTTTTGAGAATTTTCAACAAGTCACATCTGAGAAATCTGTTCTCTACTGTCTGTTTTCTCAACTTCTCGTATGCGGAATATCAATCCGACCGGCCACTACCAGTCGAGTAGAAACACGCATACGAGAGGCTCGTACGAGTGTGGCAGATTTGTTCAAGCATACCAACAATCCACACCGAGCAACAAGACGGGCGGCTCCACTGTGAACAATACTCGAGCACATGTCTCCAGCATACCACATCTCGCACATGCAGAGCCGCCTGCAAGTTCAAACACTCGACTCGTCTCGAACATATTAGGAACCCGAGTGTAACCAGAGCCGGGCAGAGCAAGGCCTATACTATACAATACAATAGTGGTGTCCTGTACACTACACACCTGCCTTACCTGCAGACACTCCTCGTATAACTTCTCTTCTCTTTGACCTAGCGGGTAGATTATCTTGTAAAATATAATATGTGTTATGGTGGACGGCATGGACTGAGTCGTGACCAAGCTAGGGTGTAAGTGTAGGGTGGGGTTGTATTATGTTGCCCGCGGCATAGGTCTGTCACTACCTGCTGATAATTACAACCTAGCCCAGGCGCCGCCACTAGATTGCAGGCTACAGCCAGGCCTCGTTAGTGCTACCCTTCCCCTACCCACTCCAAGTCAACATACGCACCTCCTACCTACCATCTATACCGGATACCCTGCAATGCCTCTGGCCCATAGGTGCGATTGACATTTTCATTAAGGGTTGGTTGGGGTCAATAAATTTAAAGTAGTGTACATGCTTGTGTGTGTGTGAATGTGTGTGCATATGAGAGGTTTAAGCGTGTGTGTGCGTATTGAAAGGTATGTACGTGTAATGAGTGTCTGCACATTGATTTACAGAAATAAAATGTTCCAAAAGTGTTATCTAGTGGTAATAATTAACTGTATGGCTACTTTGTATTATTTCCCGTATTAGAAAGCGTTAATTGTTAACATTTGTGTATAGACTGGTTGGTAAACTGTTACAAAATATACAGTGTTGTGTGTTGATGTAAATAATTTTTAAATGTGTAATAAATTAGGAAATTTAATTCAGTTATTTCACTTAATTACTTTATCATGTCCTCCAGTCCTACCGAACCTGGCTCGCCCAGAACCGTAACTTGTGATACTCGTGCAAGATTGGTCGGGGGAAGGAGGGGGGGGGGAGAGAGAGGAAAGGAAGGAAGGCAGGTATTTATTCTTTGTGTGTTGAAATAGGTTCTTTTTTGTAACGAAATTAGTTTATTGATTGGAAATCAGTGAATGATTACAAGAAAAATTGTGACGTAAGTGGAAGCTCTGTATACTCGGAATGAAGCAGTGAGTAGCTAAATGAACAGTTTCAACAGTCAGATTAGTATTGTTAAAAGTGAGATCAGTAGTTTACACAAAACAGTAATAATCGGATTAGCAGTGTAAACGAAACTTTAACTGCATTAGCAGTGTAAATTTAACTGTAAATAGCTACAGGCCATTCACGATAAAGTGAGCACTGCATCGAGTTTTCTTTCAGCATTTTTGCAGCCGTCATTACTATTTTTAGTATGGAAACTTCCATGTAACTAAAAACCAGTGTAGATGTTTCAACACTCTCAAAAGATAACATCTGTTGGCCCAATAATACCTATATTTTTATTAATTACATGTTGTGCTGATTGCTCAGTTAATAGTGAACAGCCTATAGACTGTGTAAATAGCCAGAGTAGAGACAAGGAAACTAAACACCCACCCAGCTAGATAAGTAGCGTGAATGAACTAGTTGAAAAGAAAATTAATGCTGTTAGTGAATACGTGGACGGTAAAATTTACAGTTATTAGCAATGTATATGCAGAGAAAAATTACAGTGTTAATAAAATTGTAGACAGGAATGCAGAAGGCGTAGACGCGAAGATATAAATTGTAATGAATATGTGGACAGTAACTGGTAATATAAGTGAATTGGTGAACAAATGTGTTTGGTCTGTTAAGAGTGAACCAATGTACATTGTTAGTGAGAGTGAATGAAAGTGTCGAGCGTAAACTGGGAGAAAATAAATGAAGCATAGAATGAATTACAACAATTTCTCAAGCAACATGACCCTGAGTGTGGTAAGGCGAGTGCAAGTTAGGCCGGTATTCCTAAACATTTGTATAAGGGTTTAGGGTAAGGACATTGCTTATTCAGGACTGATCTGTGACTTTTCCTTGTCCTAATATAACTACACATGCGCAGTACGCTTAGCCCTACAGACGGCTACGTATGTTACAACGTATTTTACCGCTTGCTGGACGAATGTCGTTTTTAATAATAAAAAGAGAAAACAAAAACATTCGAATCATACAGAAAATGAAACTTTGTGGCAGCAGGAATACTAAATAATAACTCACTAGCATTTTAAAAGCCCAAATAATCCAAAATCAACAAATTTGTAGTTTTAAAAGCTTTGCAGTAAATGTATATTTTATTGGTCATCCTTACCTAAATGATTGAGCAGCTCAGGCGCTAATGTGTCGGCCCGGTAATAACTTTATTTGGGTTCTAATCCCGGTCACTCCATATTTTTTTTTTACTTTTTTATATATTATGTATCACAATAAGGTAAAATTGAAATTAATGTTTATTTCCATAAATATAGTTTCTAAGCATTAAACTGACTCAGAAATATAAAAATAAGATAAATGTATAATGAACCATTAATGAATAGAAATTTTTCCTCCTGTGAATTGTAGTCAACATGTAGGAATATCACGTCTAGAGTATGGAATATAATGACTTCGACTTTTTTTTTTTTTTTGTTCTTTAAATGCTTACAGATAGAATGAATAATGGACGTACGAACAATAGGCACCTTTTGTAAGCCGGCCTACTTAGAAAAAATGCAATTACAATTGTTACAAACTGTTATATACTGTTGATTTAAACAAATTTTTGTAAAATACGATACGTTTAACTAACATTCAGAAGTTCTGACTATGTTTTTATTTACAAATATTCCAATATTTTTTTAATTAATTTCCGAAATAAAATTTTTACAAGCAAAATGAAACGAATGTCGTTTATATTTTTTTCCTTAAATAACTCGTATTTAATCTGCGTTACGTCATGTTAAATAAAAGTTTCAGAAATAATTAAATGTGTTTACGATATATTCACCTACGAAAAAAAAAAAAAAAAAAAAATCTGTAACGGGACGTTTCCAAAACAGCTAGCATGCTATAAATAATTTGTAAAAATATCTCCATTCTCGTGCCATTGTAATTAAAAATTTAGTTAAATATATTAAAAAATTTACAGATTCGTAAAAGTCTAATTCAAAAAATCGTTTGTACGACAGAAAATCTGCTCGCTAGTTCTGTGACTTGTGCATAGAGACGAGAGAACATTAAATAGACGTGCAAATGCTGCTCTTAACTTAATAGTTTTTTTTTTCGGTATTTTGTAAGGAAAATCTCAAGGTAAGTGATCACATTTAAAAATTACAGTTTTACTTTTAAAGTAAATACACTTGTACACTAATCTGCGAATATATGTGCATATATCGATAAAGTACAAGCTTAACTAATAAGACTACTTTCCTTAATTTGGTGCAAATAAACCAAAAAATGTCACATTGATCATGTAGATATAAATAATATAAAATATTTCTTTGTTTCTTCATGTGATTCTGTCTTCTAACATAGTGAACCTACAACAATTTGAACTAATCAAAACAAAGTTTGAAAAATTAAGTTTTTAATTTTACATTTTCTTAGAGTCGGCGCAGATGTTATAGGAGAAAATAATAATTCATGACATGAAATCTTGGGAAATAGAGTATGTTTAGTATTATTAACGATGAATCGCCAAATTACATTTAATACACAATTTCCTTGTAAGTTGTGCGGGATAATTTTTTTATTTTAATGAGGCTATAGCTTATGAAATACATGTCAAAAATATGTCCTAAAAATTTTCTACAAAGTGAATTGTTGTGGTAGTAATATTAACCAGAATATAACTACAAAAATTTTTTTCTTAAAATATAAAGCATTATAACAAGTGCTGAAACAATTAAAGACCAAATAGCCTATTTTATCAAATGAAGAAAAAATATTAAGTCAATTTTAAACTATTACCCATTTCACGTAATCATTGAAATTACATTTTCAACTTACCTCATCATAAATTTCTCCACGCGGTACTAATGAAAAATTGTCTGAATCATCCTGTGTTAAAAACTGAAAATGATATATTAAAAATACCTTAATATCAAACATATGTACCGAGTTTGGAGATTTCCAGATGCATGGTTAGTGTAGATAACTCATGTGATCAAGAAAACTTAAGATACTCACATTACCAGCATTTCGATAGGCTAATATAAACAACGTCTCTCTTCAAAAAATTAGTTTTGTTTATCTCATGAAGAAAAAACGTTTTAAATGACCGCCATTATGAAAATATGAACTAAGTACATATAAGTCTAATCAACTTTGTCTACTGCACTATATTTTTATAAAGTTTGATTACATTAGCTCCTATGTTCGATTTTTTAATGTGGAGGAGAAATTGAGAAATACACAAACGGACAATGGAAAGTAGACTTAAAGAAAAGGAAGAAAAACCTTCGAGGTCCTGCATACGTGTGCACGTCATTGTGGTAGCCGTTTTCCCATGCCTCCGAGAGGTGCGCCGAGATTCGGGCGTTGCCAGATTATTCAAAAACTGCTCAACGCACATGAGTGATGTCTGCTTAGGAATATTATTCAAAGATTACTATACATGTGTATACCGATTTCTGGTTCAACAGTAATCATTAAAGCATATTGTAAAGCGGCCAAAATGGAAAAAATGGGTGTTTTAGCTGTGCTTTTCGAGCATTGAAATCTTGCTACAGAATCTTCTATAGGGTGCAGATGTATACAACTCACCTTTATCGTCAAAATTACAGTTATGTCTCGTAGAAGTGAGTTTCGGCGAAAAGACAGAACGCCAGTTACTTGCGCCTAGAGGCTAGGTTGATGTGTGATGTGCATGCTTTCTCGAACTTCAGTTTCCGCATTTGTAGATCTCGAACGCGCAAAAGACGTCCACGTAGATACCAATTTATAAAAGAAATAACTTACTTTTTTTTACTTTGCACAAGAGATTGTAACTTTATTTTTAATACTTAAATTTTGAAAGATATATAACATGTAATTTAATCTATATTACTGTATTTATGATTTATTCTAGTTTAAAATAATTTAAAATGCAATACATTACGTTTTAAATGTAAAAAAATCAACGTATTTTTGTTATATAGCTGTTGAAAGTCACTGCTACTTGTTTTATAAAAAAGCACTGCCCAGCGTCGCCTTCATTTATTTATAACTGCACACGGGACGGCAAATAATAATCCGTGACTCATCCGATACCTTCAGAACGTTTAGGAATACGGTTGCGAGATAGGACACAACCCTTGCGCTTCTGTGTCGCGAGATGGTAGCACATTATTTCTGTATAAACGGGTAAACCGTATATTACGGCTTGCCTGCCGAAAATCGTATTTAACAATACGGGAGTCGGCAAACACAAGAAAATGGTAGGCCTACTTAAAATAAAACTTTACGATGGCGAGAGAATGTTAAGTGATAAGCTACAAGCTTTTAAAAAACTTAAAACTATTAATAAATAAGAAAATTAATATAATGTAGACAGTTTGCTAAATGCAAGATGGCGCCGTCTGAGGTGGATGCTGAAGTTAGTCACTGTTGTAAAATTAGATATAAGTACGACGACAGATACGGTAAATGTAAACGAACGGTTAAAAATGGAGTGCAGTGTGAAATTTGTGATATATGGTTTCATTACCGATGTGGAAAAATATCGTCGGAAGAAGCTATCAACTGTAAAGTGGAATGGAAGTGTGAAGCGTGCATTAGTTTAAATGCTGAAAATAACATGGACGGGGAAGTAAGTTTAGTACGTGATACTCATACTACTGACTGTAGCTGTGGAAAGAATGTTAACACACTTAACGAAATTATACAAATTCTTCAAACCGATATTCATACCTTAAAGAATCAAAATGATTCTCTACGACAGCAGCTTAAAGAAATGTTGGCAAACAATACCAAATTGAATACGCCCAACACGGAGACAAACGATGAAGCGATATTGTGGTCTACAGTAGTGAAAGGCAATAGGAAAATCATGACTCAGAAGAACGAGGTACCAACAAAAAATAAGTTCTCAATCCTGCAAAACCAAACTCGAGATGACTGCCGACCTGCAATCAACAGTTTCCGAGGGTCTACACAAGGGCGGAGAAATGGGCAATTAAGATACCGATAGGAAGTTAAACAACCACTTGTGAAGCAAACCAATGCGTCGAAGAAAACATGTGGAAAAATTCTCATACATGCAGACAGCCATGGGCGGGGATTAGCAGCGATTATCAGAGAAGAAAATCACTGCAAAGATCTTGATGTCTCAGCTATGGTGCATCCTGGTGCTCCGGTAAGTGAAATAACAAAAACTAATAGTATTGATAGTGAAAATACGTTAGCAAAACAATATCACCATT